>CAWZYM010000217.1:547500-777500 GCA_963966185.1 Rhabditoides inermis | reverse complement strand
TAATAAACGTTTAATTTCGGTGAGGCGCACTCCAGTTTTTCTCTTTTTGCTAACGAGGAGTGTAGTAGGTGCCACACCCTCAGATTCGTACCAAATTGATAGAAAACCTTAGTTAGGACCATAGCCATCTATTTGTGTTGTCCGAATTTCCTAAACGAACTATACGTTTCCGGTACAAAAACGTACAGGGCTCGTTTTCGCGTTCCTCTCACCCTACACGGCGGCCAAAGACCGAGCCGTTGTGGCCTAGTGGCGAAAGCGTCTGCCTGTCAAAATGACCCTCTCGAGTTCGATTCCGCGCACAACAAATTAGTTTGAACATCAATCAAATACGAAATGACATTCAGAGTGATACGCGAATGATAAAACGATAGGAAATGAGTGCGAGATGAGCTAATATATGCAATATTACACCTGAGCTAATATATGCAATATTACACCCTGAAAATACCCACCGCGCATGTTCATGAGCACGTTTCCAACGTAGTCGTGCATCTCTTCGTCGAAATGTGCGCTTAGTTCCTTGGACGGTGTCCCACACAGTGCGTCCAAAATCCACGACAACAGAGCAGCAGACCGAGTCAGCTGCAAAAGAACAATCAAGCATACAAAATACAAGTCAACCACATTAGTCACCACACTCACGCTCAGATCGGTCGTGTTGGCTGCGACCGACAGCACGTGCGTCTTGAGCAGCAGGCATGTGCTCCTCGCCGTCTCCCAGTGCTCCGCAGACTTGCTCGACTCGCTCACTTCTTTCCACACACGAAACGGGAACTCGTCCAGTGCCCGCAACAACGGACCTGTAAGAAAAGGTCAACATCGAATGAATATTAAATACATACATGCATTTACATACAAATATACGCACCTAGACGAAAGTGTGCGTGGGCGAGGGAAGCAGAGAGGAGGAGATTGAGGAAGCGCAAGATGGGGGCGGTCGTGGCGAAGGGTGCGTCCCGCATCGCACAGTTATACGCCTAAAATTTATTTTTCTATACACATTGACAAGATAAAATATTACATGCAACCCGTTCAATACACGTTCGCTTTTAAATACACTCCATAGGCAAAAAACCATTTCATGGACGATCACAGCTTTATGCTTTAATTGCTCGCCGCCGCCGCATCGTTTCAACTCACCCTCCTGAGGCGGACGTTCATTCCCGACCAACTGTAGTAGAGGGCCTGGGTGGTGTGCAGGGCGAAGTCGTCAGACGCGCGGTTCACCAGCCAGCACGAGACCACGAACTCACTTCTTTTCACCTGAATGTCAGTAAGAATGAAGCAATGACACGAACATGAGAAACAAGGCCTCGATTCCCACTCACAACATCGACAATAAAGTTCTCGAGCTTGAGAGCGAGGCACACAGTAGCCGAACTGACGCGCGCCACCGCCTTCTCGCACACCTCATGAAGCGAACTGAAAGGAAACCATCAAATCCAACAACAACATGATAACGCACCGCGCCAGTCTCATCTTGGAGCTTCGGTGAACGTTGAGAAAAGCGACTTGTTTCTCCCACACGTCGAGCATCATTCCAAACTGCTCGTCGGCCACAAATGATAAGCGGTCCATTATCTTCCATCTATCAGTTAAGAGGCTAAAACGCACTCGGTTCAGTATATTTTTCTCAGAATATCACAGGTCGTCACCACTCTTATGCAAATTGCTAATCGAATATCGCATAGTATATGAAACTTGACGTTCACAAATGATAAGCGGTCCATTATCTTCCATCTATCAGTTAAGAGGCTAAAACGCACTCGGTTCAGTATATTTTTCTCAGAATATCACAGGTCGTCACCACTCTTATGCAAATTGCTAATCGAATATCGCATAGTATATGAAACTTGACGTTCACAAATGATAAGCGGTCCATTTTCTTCCATCTATCAGTTAAGAGGCTAAAACGCACTCGGTTCAGTATATTTTTCTGAGAATATCACAGGTCGTCACCACTCTTATGCAAATTGCTAATCGAATATCGCATAGTATATGAAACTTGACGTTCACAATTGATAAGCAGTCCATTATCTTCCATCTATCAGTTAAGAGGCTAGAACGCACTCGGTTCAGTATATTTTTCTCAGAATATCACAGGTCGTCACCACTCTTATGCAAATTGCTAATCGAATATCGCATAGTATATGAAACTTGACGTTCACAAATGATAAGCGGTCCATTATCTTCCATCTATCAGTTAAGAGGCTAGAACGCACTCGGTTCAGTATATTTTTCTCTGAATATCACAGGTCGTCACCACTCTTATGCAAATTGCTAATCGAATATCGCATAGTATATGAAACTTGACGTTCACAAATGATAAGCGGTCCATTATCTTCCATCTATCAGTTAAGAGGCTAGAACGCACTCGGTTCAGTATATTTTTCTCTGAATATCACAGGTCGTCACCACTCTTATGCAAATTGCTAATCGAATATCGCATAGTATATGAAACTTGACGTTCACAAATGATAAGCGGTCCATTATCTTCCATCTATCAGTTAAGAGGCTAGAACGCACTCGGTTCAGTATATTTTTCTCTGAATATCACAGGTCGTCACCACTCTTATGCAAATTGCTAATCGAATATCGCATAGTATATGAAACTTGACGTTCACAAATGATAAGCGGTCCATTATCTTCCATCTATCAGTTAAGAGGCTAGAACGCACTCGGTTCAGTATATTTTTCTCAGAATAACACAGGTCGTCACCACTCTTATGCAAATTGCTAATCGAATATCGCATAGTATATGAAACTTGACGTTCACAAATGATAAGCGGTCCATTATCTTCCATCTATCAGTTAAGAGGCTAGAACGCACTCGGTTCAGTATATTTTTCTCTGAATATCACAGGTCGTCACCACTCTTATGCAAATTGCTAATCGAATATCGCATAGTATATGAAACTTGACGTTCACAAATGATAAGCGGTCCATTATCTTCCATCTATCAGTTAAGAGGCTAGAACGCACTCGGTTCAGTATATTTTTCTCAGAATAACACAGGTCGTCACCACTCTTATGCAAATTGCTAATCGAATAACGCATAGTATATGAAACCTGACGTTCACAAATGAAGAGCAGTCCATTATCTTCAATCTATCAGTTAAGAGACTAGAACGCACTCGGTTCAGTATATTTTTCTCAGAACATCACAGGTCGTCACCACTGTTATGCAAATTGCTAATCGAATATCGCATAGTATATGAAACTTGACGTTCACAATTGTTAAGCAGTCCATTATCTTCCATCTATCAGTTAAGAGGCTAGAACGCACTCGGTTCAGTATATTTTTCTCAGAATATCACAGGTCGTCACCACTCTTATGCAAATTGCTAATCGAATATCGCATAGTATGTATATGAAACTTGACTTTCACAAATGATAAGCGGTCCATTATTTTCCATCTATCAGTTAAGAGGCTAAAACGCACTCGGTTCAGTATACTTTTCTCAGAATATCACAGGTCGTCACCACTCTTATGCAAATTGCTAATCGAATATCGCATAGTATATGAAACTTGACGTTCACAAATGATAAGCGGTCCATTATTTTCCATCTATCAGTTAAGAGGCTAAAACGCACTCGGTTCAGTATATTTTTCTCAGAATATCACAGGTCGTCACCACTCTTATGCAAATTGCTAATCGAATATCGCATAGTATATGAAACTTGACGTTCACAAATGTTAAGCGGTCCATTATCTTCCATCAATCAGTTAAGAGGCTAAAACGCACTCGGTTCAGTATATTTTTCTCAGAATATCACAGGTCGTCACCACTCTTATGCAAATTGCTAATCGAATATCGCATAGTATATGAAACTTGACGTTCACAATTGATAAGCAGTCCATTATCTTCCATCTATCAGTTAAGAGGCTAGAACGCACTCGGTTCAGTATATTTTTCTCAGAATATCACAGGTCGTCACCACTCTTATGCAAATTGCTAATCGAATATCGCATAGTATATGAAACTTGACTTTCACAAATGATAAGCGGTCCATTATCTTCCATCTATCAGTTAAGAGGCTAGAACGCACTCGGTTCAGTATATTTTTCTCTGAATATCACAGGTCGTCACCACTCTTATGCAAATTGCTAATCGAATATCGCATAGTATATGAAACTTGACGTTCACAAATGATAAGCGGTCCATTATCTTCCATCTATCAGTTAAGAGGCTAGAACGCACTCGGTTCAGTATATTTTTCTCTGAATATCACAGGTCGTCACCACTCTTATGCAAATTGCTAATCGAATATCGCATAGTATATGAAACTTGACGTTCACAAATGATAAGCGGTCCATTATCTTCCATCTATCAGTTAAGAGGCTAGAACGCACTCGGTTCAGTATATTTTTCTCTGAATATCACAGGTCGTCACCACTCTTATGCAAATTGCTAATCGAATATCGCATAGTATATGAAACTTGACGTTCACAAATGATAAGCGGTCCATTATCTTCCATCTATCAGTTAAGAGGCTAGAACGCACTCGGTTCAGTATATTTTTCTCAGAATAACACAGGTCGTCACCACTCTTATGCAAATTGCTAATCGAATATCGCATAGTATATGAAACTTGACGTTCACAAATGATAAGCGGTCCATTATCTTCCATCTATCAGTTAAGAGGCTAGAACGCACTCGGTTCAGTATATTTTTCTCTGAATATCACAGGTCGTCACCACTCTTATGCAAATTGCTAATCGAATATCGCATAGTATATGAAACTTGACGTTCACAAATGATAAGCGGTCCATTATCTTCCATCTATCAGTTAAGAGGCTAGAACGCACTCGGTTCAGTATATTTTTCTCAGAATAACACAGGTCGTCACCACTCTTATGCAAATTGCTAATCGAATAACGCATAGTATATGAAACTTGACGTTCACAAATGATAAGCGGTCCATTATCTTCCATCTATCAGTTAAGAGGCTAAAACGCACTCGGTTCAGTATATTTTTCTCAGAATATCACAGGTCGTCACCACTCTTATGCAAATTGCTAATCGAATATCGCATAGTATATGAAACTTGACGTTCACAAATGTTAAGCGGTCCATTATCTTCCATCTATCAGTTAAGAGGCTAAAACGCACTCGGTTCAGTATATTTTTCTCAGAATATCACAGGTCGTCACCACTCTTATGCAAATTGCTAATCGAATATCGCATAGTATATGAAACTTGACGTTCACAAATGATAAGCGGTCCATTATCTTCCATCTATCAGTTAAGAGGCTAGAACGCACTCGGTTCAGTATATTTTTCTCAGAAGATCACATGTCGTCACCACTCTTATGCAAATTGCTAATCGAATATCGCATAGTATCTGAAACCTGACGTTCACAATTGTTAAGCAGTCCATTATCTTCCATCTATCAGTTAAGAGGCTAGAACGCACTCGGTTCAGTATATTTTTCTCAGAACATCACAGGTCGTCACCACTCTTATGCAAATTGCTAATCGAATATCGCATAGTATATGAAACTTGACGTTCACAAATGTTAAGCGGTCCATTATCTTCCATCTATCAGTTAAGAGGCTAAAACGCACTCGGTTCAGTATATTTTTCTCAGAATATCACAGGTCGTCACCACTCTTATGCAAATTGCTAATCGAATATCGCATAGTATATGAAACTTGACTTTCACAAATGATAAGCGGTCCATTATCTTCCATCTATCAGTTAAGAGGCTAGAACGCACTCGGTTCAGTATATTTTTCTCTGAATATCACAGGTCGTCACCACTCTTATGCAAATTGCTAATCGAATATCGCATAGTATATGAAACTTGACGTTCACAAATGATAAGCGGTCCATTATCTTCCATCTATCAGTTAAGAGGCTAGAACGCACTCGGTTCAGTATATTTTTCTCTGAATATCACAGGTCGTCACCACTCTTATGCAAATTGCTAATCGAATATCGCATAGTATATGAAACTTGACGTTCACAAATGATAAGCGGTCCATTATCTTCCATCTATCAGTTAAGAGGCTAGAACGCACTCGGTTCAGTATATTTTTCTCTGAATATCACAGGTCGTCACCACTCTTATGCAAATTGCTAATCGAATATCGCATAGTATATGAAACTTGACGTTCACAAATGATAAGCGGTCCATTATCTTCCATCTATCAGTTAAGAGGCTAGAACGCACTCGGTTCAGTATATTTTTCTCAGAATAACACAGGTCGTCACCACTCTTATGCAAATTGCTAATCGAATATCGCATAGTATATGAAACTTGACGTTCACAAATGATAAGCGGTCCATTATCTTCCATCTATCAGTTAAGAGGCTAGAACGCACTCGGTTCAGTATATTTTTCTCTGAATATCACAGGTCGTCACCACTCTTATGCAAATTGCTAATCGAATATCGCATAGTATATGAAACTTGACGTTCACAAATGATAAGCGGTCCATTATCTTCCATCTATCAGTTAAGAGGCTAGAACGCACTCGGTTCAGTATATTTTTCTCAGAATAACACAGGTCGTCACCACTCTTATGCAAATTGCTAATCGAATAACGCATAGTATATGAAACTTGACGTTCACAAATGATAAGCGGTCCATTATCTTCCATCTATCAGTTAAGAGGCTAAAACGCACTCGGTTCAGTATATTTTTCTCAGAATATCACAGGTCGTCACCACTCTTATGCAAATTGCTAATCGAATATCGCATAGTATATGAAACTTGACGTTCACAAATGTTAAGCGGTCCATTATCTTCCATCTATCAGTTAAGAGGCTAAAACGCACTCGGTTCAGTATATTTTTCTCAGAATATCACAGGTCGTCACCACTCTTATGCAAATTGCTAATCGAATATCGCATAGTATATGAAACTTGACGTTCACAAATGATAAGCGGTCCATTATCTTCCATCTATCAGTTAAGAGGCTAGAACGCACTCGGTTCAGTATATTTTTCTCAGAACATCACATGTCGTCACCACTCTTATGCAAATTGCTAATCGAATATCGCATAGTATCTGAAACCTGACGTTCACAATTGTTAAGCAGTCCATTATCTTCCATCTATCAGTTAAGAGGCTAGAACGCACTCGGTTCAGTATATTTTTCTCAGAACATCACAGGTCGTCACCACTCTTATGCAAATTGCTAATCGAATATCGCATAGTATATGAAACTTGACGTTCACAAATGATAAGCGGTCCATTATCTTCCATCTATCAGTTAAGAGGCTAGAACGCACTCGTTTCAGTATATTTTTCTCAGAACATCACAGGTCGTCACCACTCTTATGCAAATTGCTAATCGAATATCGCATAGTATATGAAACCTGACGTTCACAATTGTTAAGCAGTCCATTATCTTCCATCTATCAGTTAAGAGGCTAGAACGCACTCGGTTCAGTATATTTTTCTCAGAACATCACAGGTCGTCACCACTCTTATGCAAATTGCTAATCGAATATCGCATAGTATATGAAACTTGACGTTCACAATTGATAAGCAGTCCATTATCTTCCATCTATCAGTTAAGAGGCTAGAACGCACTCGGTTCAGTATATTTTTCTCAGAACATCACAGGTCGTCACCACTCTTATGCAAATTGCTAATCGAATATCGCATAGTATATGAAACCTGACGTTCACAATTGTTAAGCAGTCCATTATCTTCCATCTATCAGTTAAGAGGCTAGAACGCACTCGGTTCAGTATATTTTTCTCAGAACATCACAGGTCGTCACCACTCTTATGCAAACTAATCGAATATGGCATATTATAGGAAACCTGACGTTCACAAATGATCAGCAGTCCATTATCTTCCACCTATCAGTTAAGAGGCTAGAACGCACTCGGTTCAGTATATTTTTCTCAGAACATCACAGGTCGTCACCACTCTTATGCAAATTGCTAATCGAATACGCATAGTATATGAAACTTGACGTTCACAATTGATAAGCAGTCCACTATCTTCCATCTATCAGTTAAGAGGCTAGAACGCACTCGGTTCAGTATATTTTTCTCAGAACATCACAGGTCGTCACCACTCTTATGCAAATTGCTAATCGAATACGCATAGTATATGAAACCTGACGTTCACAAATGAAGAGCAGTCCATTATCTTCAATCTATCAGTTAAGAGACTAGAACGCACTCGGTTCAGTATATTTTTCTCAGAACATCACAGGTCGTCACCACTGTTATGCAAATTGCTAATCGAATATCGCATAGTATATGAAACTTGACGTTCACAATTGTTAAGCAGTCCATTATCTTCCATCTATCAGTTAAGAGGCTAGAACGCACTCGGTTCAGTATATTTTTCTCAGAATATCACAGGTCGTCACCACTCTTATGCAAATTGCTAATCGAATATCGCATAGTATGTATATGAAACTTGACTTTCACAAATGATAAGCGGTCCATTATCTTCCATCTATCAGTTAAGAGGCTAGAACGCACTCGGTTCAGTATATTTTTCTCAGAACGTCACATGTCGTCACCACTCTTATGCAAATTGCTAATCGAATACGCATAGTATATGAAACCTGACGTTCACAATTGTTAAGCAGTCCATTATCTTCCATCTATCAGTTAAGAGGCTAGAACGCACTCGGTTCAGTATATTTTTCTCAGAACATCACAGGTCGTCACCACTCTTATGCAAATTGCTAATCGAATATCGCATAGTATATGAAACTTGACGTTCACAAATGATAAGCGGTCCATTATCTTCCATCTATCAGTTAAGAGGCTAAAACGCACTCGGTTCAGTATACTTTTCTCAGAATATCACAGGTCGTCACCACTCTTATGCAAATTGCTAATCGAATATCGCATAGTATATGAAACTTGACGTTCACAAATGATAAGCGGTCCATTATCTTCCATCTATCAGTTAAGAGGCTAAAACGCACTCGGTTCAGTATATTTTTCTCAGAATATCACAGGTCGTCACCACTCTTATGCAAATTGCTAATCGAATATCGCATAGTATATGAAACTTGACGTTCACAAATGTTAAGCGGTCCATTATCTTCCATCTATCAGTTAAGAGGCTAAAACGCACTCGGTTCAGTATATTTTTCTCAGAATATCACAGGTCGTCACCACTCTTATGCAAATTGCTAATCGAATATCGCATAGTATATGAAACTTGACGTTCACAAATGATAAGCGGTCCATTATCTTCCATCTATCAGTTAAGAGGCTAGAACGCACTCGGTTCAGTATATTTTTCTCAGAATATCACAGGTCGTCACCACTCTTATGCAAATTGCTAATCGAATATCGCATAGTATATGAAACTTGACTTTCACAAATGATAAGCGGTCCATTATCTTCCATCTATCAGTTAAGAGGCTAGAACGCACTCGGTTCAGTATATTTTTCTCAGAATATCACAGGTCGTCACCACTCTTATGCAAATTGCTAATCGAATATCGCATAGTATATGAAACTTGACGTTCACAAATGATAAGCGGTCCATTATCTTCCATCTATCAGTTAAGAGGCTAGAACGCACTCGGTTCAGTATATTTTTCTCAGAATATCACAGGTCGTCACCACTCTTATGCAAATTGCTAATCGAATATCGCATAGTATATGAAACTTGACGTTCACAAATGATAAGCGGTCCATTATCTTCCATCTATCAGTTAAGAGGCTAGAACGCACTCGGTTCAGTATACTTTTCTCAGAATATCACAGGTCGTCACCACTCTTATGCAAATTGCTAATCGAATATCGCATAGTATATGAAACTTGACGTTCACAAATGATAAGCGGTCCATTATCTTCCATCTATCAGTTAAGAGGCTAAAACGCACTCGGTTCAGTATATTTTTCTCAGAATATCACAGGTCGTCACCACTCTTATGCAAATTGCTAATCGAATATCGCATAGTATATGAAACTTGACGTTCACAAATGATAAGCGGTCCATTATCTTCCATCTATCAGTTAAGAGGCTAAAACGCACTCGGTTCAGTATATTTTTCTCAGAATATCACAGGTCGTCACCACTCTTATGCAAATTGCTAATCGAATATCGCATAGTATATGAAACTTGACGTTCACAAATGATAAGCGGTCCATTATCTTCCATCTATCAGTTAAGAGGCTAAAACGCACTCGGTTCAGTATATTTTTCTCAGAATATCACAGGTCGTCACCACTCTTATGCAAATTGCTAATCGAATATCGCATAGTATATGAAACTTGACGTTCACAAATGATAAGCGGTCCATTATCTTCCATCTATCAGTTAAGAGGCTAGAACGCACTCGGTTCAGTATATTTTTCTCAGAATATCACAGGTCGTCACCACTCTTATGCAAATTGCTAATCGAATATCGCATAGTATATGAAACTTGACGTTCACAAATGATAAGCGGTCCATTATCTTCCATCTATCAGTTAAGAGGCTAGAACGCACTCGGTTCAGTATATTTTTCTCAGATTATCACAGGTCGTCACCACTCTTATGCAAATTGCTAATCGAATATCGCATAGTATATGAAACTTGACGTTCACAATTGATAAGCAGTCCATTATCTTCCATCTATCAGTTAAGAGGCTAGAACGCACTCGGTTCAGTATATTTTTCTCAGAATATCACAGGTCGTCACCACTCTTATGCAAATTGATAATCGAATATCGCATAGTATTTGAAACTTGACGTTCACAAATGATAAGCGGTCCATTATCTTCCATCTATCAGTTAAGAGGCTAGAACGCACTCGGTTCAGTATATTTTTCTCAGAATATCACAGGTCGTCACCACTCTTATGCAAATTGCTAATCGAATATCGCATAGTATATGAAACTTGACGTTCACAAATGATAAGCGGTCCATTATCTTCCATCTATCAGTTAAGAGGCTAGAACGCACTCGGTTCAGTATATTTTTCTCAGATTATCACAGGTCGTCACCACTCTTATGCAAATTGCTAATCGAATATCGCATAGTATATGAAACTTGACGTTCACAAATGATAAGCGGTCCATTATCTTCCATCTATCAGTTAAGAGGCTAAAACGCACTCGGTTCAGTATATTTTTCTCAGAATATCACAGGTCGTCACCACTCTTATGCAAATTGCTAATCGAATATCGCATAGTATATGAAACTTGACGTTCACAAATGTTAAGCGGTCCATTATCTTCCATCTATCAGTTAAGAGGCTAAAACGCACTCGGTTCAGTATATTTTTCTCAGAATATCACAGGTCGTCACCACTCTTATGCAAATTGCTAATCGAATATCGCATAGTATATGAAACTTGACGTTCACAAATGATAAGCGGTCCATTATCTTCCATCTATCAGTTAAGAGGCTAGAACGCACTCGGTTCAGTATATTTTTCTCAGAATATCACAGGTCGTCACCACTCTTATGCAAATTGCTAATCGAATATCGCATAGTATATGAAACTTGACGTTCACAAATGATAAGCGGTCCATTATCTTCCATCTATCAGTTAAGAGGCTAGAACGCACTCGGTTCAGTATATTTTTCTCAGAATATCACAGGTCGTCACCACTCTTATGCAAATTGCTAATCGAATATCGCATAGTATATGAAACTTGACGTTCACAAATGATAAGCGGTCCATTATCTTCCATCTATCAGTTAAGAGGCTAGAACGCAGTCCGTTCAGTATATTTTTCTCAGAATATCACAGGTCGTCACCACTGTTATGCAAATTGCTAATCGAATATCGCATAGTATATGAAACTTGACGTTCACAATTGATAAGCAGTCCATTATCTTCCATCTATCAGTTAAGAGGCTAGAACGCACTCGGTTCAGTATATTTTTCTCAGAATATCACAGGTCGTCACCACTCTTATGCAAACTGCTAATCGAATATCGCATAGTATATGAAACTTGACGTTCACAAATGATAAGCAGTCCATTATCTTCCACCTATCAGTTAAGAGGCTAGAACGCACTCGGTTCAGTATATTTTTCTCAGAACGTCACATGTCGTCACCACTCTTATGCAAATTGCTAATCGAATATCGCATAGTATATGAAACCTGACGTTCACAATTGTTAAGCAGTCCATTATCTTCCATCTATCAGTTAAGAGGCTAGAACGCACTCGGTTCAGTATATTTTTCTCAGAACATCACATGTCGTCACCACTCTTATGCAAATTGCTAATCGAATATCGCATAGTATATGAAACTTGACGTTCACAATTGATAAGCAGTCCATTATCTTCCATCTATCAGTTAAGAGGCTAGAACGCACTCAGTTCAGTATATTTTTCTCAGAATATCACAGGTCGTCACCACTCTTATGCAAATTGCTAATCGAATATCGCATAGTATATGAAACTTGACGTTCACAATTGATAAGCAGTCCATTATCTTCCATCTATCAGTTAAGAGGCTAGAACGCACTCGGTTCAGTATATTTTTCTCAGAATATCACAGGTCGTCACCACTCTTATGCAAATTGCTAATCGAATATCGCATAGTATATGAAACTTGACGTTCACAAATGATAAGCGGTCCATTATCTTCCGTCTATCAGTTAAGAGGCTAGAACGCACTCGGTTCAGTATATTTTTCTCAGAAAATCACAGGTCGTCACCACTCTTATGCAAATTGCTAATCGAATATCGCATAGTATATGAAACATGACGTTCACAAATGATAAGCGGTCCATTATCTTCCATCTATCAGTTAAGAGGCTAGAACGCACTCGGTTCAGTATATTTTTCTCAGAATATCACAGGTCGTCACCATTCTTATGCAAATTGCTAATCGAATATCGCATAGTATATGAAACTTGACGTTCACAAATGATAAGCGGTCCATTATCTTCCATCTATCAGTTAAGAGGCTAAAACGCACTCGGTTCAGTATATTTTTCTCAGAATATCACAGGTCGTCACCACTCTTATGCAAATTGCTAATCGAATATCGCATAGTATATGAAACTTGACGTTCACAAATGATAAGCGGTCCATTATCTTCCATCTATCAGTTAAGAGGCTAAAACGCACTCGGTTCAGTATATTTTTCTCAGAATATCACAGGTCGTCACCACTCTTATGCAAATTGCTAATCGAATATCGCATAGTATATGAAACCTGACGTTCACAAATGATAAGCAGTCCTCGTTCACATGGGCTGGCAGAATTGTTCATAGCTGGCACTACACCGCAGCGATATCGATTGACGCTGGGTCACTCTTCGACGGATTTGAATGAATGAATTTATTACAGAAAAAAACCTGCGTCACACGATCAAAATAACCGATAAAAACTGTTCAAAGCGATAAATTTAAAAGAGGGGTAGAGAGAGGAATAGATCTGGTACGTTTGTGGCAATGGCTCCCAGCCTTGGTGGAGGATGAGGAGCGGCGGAGGGAACCGCTTGCACCACCGCGAGGTGTGAACAGGGAAACGAGCGCACATTCGACAACCATCAGTCAACCAACAATCTACCTTGTCTCACTGCATCAATAACTCTGCAGATCAATAGTCGTTATATGACATGGAGGTTGAAACTATAAGTACATGTGTGATGGAAGTGGACGTGTGACTAGATGGACTTTTCTGGTGGCCAAAGGACGACGGTGTGGGCTCTAGTGGGACTTCTCTCCTTGAGTGGTGTGTGTGGCGGGAAAAGAGAAAAAACGGATTTTTAGCGCAGAGAGAGAGGGGGGAGAGAGAGGGAGAGAGAGAGAGGGAGAGAGAGAGAGAGGGAGAGAGAGAGAGAGAGAGAGAGAGAGAGAGAGAGAGAAAGAGAGAAAGAGAGAGAGGCGGGATTGAGCGCCGGTGGAAAAGCCCACATATACAATGGTGATCTTTTCCGCCATGAACGGCTGATCATCTATACAATGTCATGCAGTCGGTGAGCTCTCCCTCATTCTCTCCCCTCCCCCTCTCTTCACTCATCCTCTTGTAGTACCACCACCTCAAATCGGGTCTCACTCAGATGTTGGTGGGAGGCAAGCAGACCGCTATTCTATTGCATCATTTCATAACCAACGGAATCCACTTCACGACTCGGCACTCACGTATGCTATTCTGTCTCCCTTTCTCTCCATCTCCCCTCTCCCCCCCCCCTCTCTCTCTCCCTCTCTCTCCCTCTCTCTCTCTCTTTCTCTCTCTCTTTCTCTCTCTCTCTCTCTCACCGTCTAGGATTGCGTACTCGACGCACCCGTCGGGCCTCGTTCTGGTGACTGATGTGATAGGGACACTGGGGCTGGGCGATGGTGCGCACAGTGTGGGAGCGCAGGTACATGTGGAGGGCGGGCGCTCGCCCGCTGCTGACTACCCGTTTCACTTCGCAATGCAGCTGCGCAGCTGGGTGTTTTTCATAGCTTGCTCTACTCGCGGAGCAATTTGCATAAGAGTGGTGACGACCTGTGATGTTCTGAGAAAAATATACTGAACCGAGTGCGTTCTAGCCTCTTAACTGGTAGGTCGAAGAGAAGAGAACCGAGAACAGAACAAATCACAAGAACAAAACTTTTATATCTTCCTATAAATGAAAAAAAATTCGCAAACGCTCGTAATAATGAATAGCGGTCAAGCACAACAGGGTTCGAAGAACCAAACAAACAGATCAATCACAAACAGATCAACAAACTCATTCAATTTAAAATTGTGTCTAGATAAGATATACATGTAAAAAACCACCACATAAACAGTTAATAGCAATGACCTGCACGTCGTATCCGTAGTTATCCGTTCTCCTCCTCTACTCCTCCTCCTCCTCTGCAGTCCTCTCCTCGCGACGGCACTTCTCGATGGTCGCCCGCACGAATGCCTCCCTCTCCGGGTTAGGCATCGACAGGTTCCACAGCCGGCCTGCAACTATTCATTCCAACCCAGCAGAACAAACAGGAAAGGCATAAGTATACAGCAAGACTCACCTGTCTCGCCGTGCTCCTCCTTCAGGCGATCGACGATGTACTGGGCATCTGACGACGACGGGGAGATGTTGTGCCACAGCACCCTGAGCAACAATCGGTACATCGTAAACACATGCATTTTCTAAGTTCAGTCCATGGAACAGTCGTGTCCGTCTGTCCGAGGCTCTAGCTTCGAAATTTAGACCACACAGTGGAATAGGTGTCACATCAACATAAAAAAAATCAGATCACAACTTTGCCGCTCTTTTAATGAAATAAAAACAACAAGTAGTTTCTTTTCGCGCGTTTCAATATCACACTTTTTTCTTTGCTACTACCAGGAAACCGATCAAGTTTTATACGTATCTATGTTATAAATGCTTTTCTATAACGTATCTGAGTGAGTGAAACATGCGTAGCTTCAATAGGCCACGCGATAGAGTGGCGAAGCAATAGATCGAGTGATCTCGCTGTCAACCAGAATGCCAATGCCAATATTGTATGCAAATCAATAGCACAGTAATTACTTGTTTCAAAACCAAAGTGGGAACTGAAAGACAATGAAAGGAGACGCAATTTTCAGAGCGATACAGAAAAACCTCGCATTTCCGATAGATTTACTTATTTTATATTACTATTTTTACAAATCAATTGTAGCGCGTCGGAGCGCTAGTCATCTGCTATGTACTCACATAGTGTCCATGTGGTTGTGGTCGGGGCGAATCAGACAGCGGCCTTGCTGCCACTCGTCGGCCAGCGGCAGAGAGACCAGAGTGCCTGTCCACTCCTGCTCACCCTCCACCACACTCACCACGCAGCCTTCCTGCAAACAAAGTCAAGTTACAACACACTACACAGCACACATGAGCCACCTCGAGATCAGCCATGTAGATGAGGTGCTCACCGCGAGCCACGCTGATCGTCTCCAAACGGAGATCGAACACACGAGAGAGTCCGACACGCTCGTCCCTACAACAGTTGATATGCGTATTGAAGCCCCCTCCTTGACACTCACCGAGAGACGACGATTCCCGCGCGCCACACCCTGCAGTCCCTGTAGTAGACGCGGCCGCCGTCCGGAATGGGGTCGAGTGGAGAGAGTGGGTGGTCGATGCGCGTCTGTTCGACGTTGGAGAGGGCGGGCGGGCTCCACGCAGGCCCCGGCTCCACCACGAGCTCGCCATCCGACACGGCGGCCACACGACACGCCATCGTGTAGCGCTGAACAAAATTCGATCGTTTCCAAACCACAAGTACAAGTGATGAACCTTAATATTGCAGGAGTTGAGCTCCTTCTCAGCGAGCAGAAAGCCGGCCGTGATCAGAGCCTTTCTGCCGTCGTCGCAGTAGGCACCGACACTGCAATCACACAGTTTGAATGACAAACACGAATGACTGCTCGGAGTACGGACCGCGTGTGCGCCACCGCCACAGTGCCCTTCTTGCGGAACAGCTGCACACCGTTGTACGTGGCCAGAACGGCAGCCACGATGTCACTCCGCGACAACAGATGGTTCTCCAGCGGCACGATCGCCTTGGCCACACCGATCGACGGCTCCCATGTGGCCTGCAATCGAAAGCATTGCACACTGAGTATGTGGAATGAATGAGAAGGAGTATGGAATGACCTCGTATGGAGTGGTGGCCAGAATGGAAGACCACGACTGGGCAGCACACAGCTGCTCGTCCATCGTCAACACGCCTCCGTCGGTCCGCCCCGCATCCGACACCGCGCCAGCGCTACATCACCACACTCTTCTCTCTCTCTCACTCTCTCTTAAATAGAAAATAATTTTTGTACGAAGTGGTTATTTCGTATGACCGGAAGGTACGTAATAAACGTTTAATTTCGGTGAGGCGCACTCCAGTTTTTCTCTTTTTGCTAACGAGGAGTGTAGTAGGTGCCACACCCTCAGATTCGTACCAAATTGATAGAAAACCTTAGTTAGGACCATAGCCATCTATTTGTGTTGTCCGAATTTCCTAAACGAACTATACGTTTCCGGTACAAAAACGTACAGGGCTCGTTTTCGCGTTCCTCTCACCCTACACGGCGGCCAAAGACCGAGCCGTTGTGGCCTAGTGGCGAAAGCGTCTGCCTGTCAAAATGACCCTCTCGAGTTCGATTCCGCGCTCATGATTTTTGTTTTGCCAACACATTTGATTGATCGTCTCATACATACGACAATGTGAAGTAGCTCAACGACGTTCGGGACTTCTCTGACAGAAGACTGCGATTTTGCGAGCTACATACGGTTGATGCGAGTGGCACTACGTCACTACGATAATCGAAGGCTGACATCGCTATCAAACAGAGATCGGCAAGATTGTCTCGTAAAAACTTATTTGATAGAGTTGTTTCATGGACCGTGAGAAAATGATGATATGGTAGTCAGAAAGTACAAGTCCATAAACTATTCAACAAGACAAAAAGCTTGTGCGCGGAATCGAACGCGAGAGGGTCATTTGACAGGCAGACGCTTTCGCCACTAGGCCACAACGGCTCGGTCTTTGACCGCCGCGTAGGGTGAGAGAAACGCGAAAAACGAGCCATGTACGTTTTCGTACCGGAAACGTATAGTTCGTTTAGGAAATTCGGACAACACAAATTGATGGCTATGGTCCTAACTAAGGTACTCTATCAATTTGGTACGAATCCGAGGGTGTGGCACCTACTACACTCCTCGTAAGCTGAACTCGCTACCCACTCGACCACCTACGGCAAAATAGCGGCGAGCCATCACTTCTGGTCAGAGCTGGATTTTTGACTCCGACTTGCTATGAAGACTGCCTACAATCTAGGGTTGAGAGTTCGCCAGTTGTGGGGTATGACCGTGTGACATTCCCGCGTCAGAGAGAACACTTCTCGTCTTACAAATCGTTCTAAATTCCCTGCACCCACTCACCCCTCTGTCTGTTTGTGCAGCGCCATTCCCGACGACTGGTGCGAGTTCGAGTCGGGGTTGTCGCACACATCGAACGAGACGCACGTCTTCGCGTCACCGTCATTCTCCGAGACGACACTGAACGTAATCATGACATACAACATACAAGACATTAATCAAAGAATACAGGACAGGCTATATATTTCACACAAACTTTTAGAAGACCAAACACAGAATACACTCGAAACCCGTTCTCCTCATGTAATCCGTTTTTTTTGCCAAGGCATTGCACTTATTCAACGAACACATATTCCTGTGCCAATATGGTCACTTCTCTACTTCCACGCAAGCCTTAATACCGTAACCTTACCGTAACTTACATATCTGTCAAATGTGCTACTGATTCGAGATGAATATTCAGTTTTTCTACTTGCCACACGCAATGCTCTTCGGGGAGGCAGACTCGGACAGCGCAGACCTGGGCTCCAGCGATGAGGCACGGCGCATGTGGTCAGGGATGGACAGGTCAGCGCACTCCAGCCCGTCCATGTCTTCATCAGCCGGCCTCTCCCATCCCACCACACAAAGCTTATTCGAGAAGCCACTAAACATCCAACCATCCAAAACACATATCAATACGACAAGCCAAACAATGAGAAATTGACAACGTACGTAGTTCACAAGTAAAAAAGAAAGAAACAAAATTTCTGTTTCAGCCCGTGATCCTGCAGATATGCTACATCAAACCAATGGTCAATGAAGCGTATACGTTTCACAAAAAACCCTTAAAATACCAAAATACAGACGAAATATCACTCATATCCCTCCCTTATGTGATCCTATTGCCTGGCCATCGCCCGATCCCTCCACTCACTCGATCATATCCTGCGACGACGCATCATCCTCTTCCGGCTTGATGTCGATGCGATCAGCGGACACGTCACACGCAGTGCTTCGAGGCGAACAACTGTAATCACGCAAACATTCGATGGTCGATGAACAAAGGGGACATGATCAATATCACACCATCATTACAGAATCATATAATCCTCATATTACGCACCGGGAGAACAATTGCGCGAAATCGGAAGAGCGAGGAGACATAGTGTGAGCAGTGGGGTGAGGCGAAACGGACAGGTCATCGACGGACACACGTGACACATTCGCGTTGCTCGTCTCACACTCGTCATTCGACACGCCCTCGTCTACCAGCCTCTCTCCAGCCAGCGACTCGGTCTCGATCTCGTACATACCAGACCTGCACATCAATCATTGTATAAAAACGTAAACGATCAGAGCTCAAAACGTTCCCAACCAATCATGCAATCGTTGTACAGCAGGCATATTACGCTATATAACCTATTCATCCTCCTTAACTCCACTCACAGAGACTGTTGAGCAGGCAGCGGCATCATATCGTCCGCGTCCCAGACCTCCTCATCCTCCCAATCATCGTCCAGCATAGCGAAGCATTCACGAGTGGCCGAGAAAGCGCTGCGGTAGGTAGACGCGTTCCTAGAAAACGTTTGTGAAAAAAAGCTCCATTGTAATTTTGACTATGTCGCGCTTTCAGATTCTTGATCAAAACGGCTAATGTGGAGATGATATCATCAGATCTCTCATACCCACCCCCCCCCCCCCTTCCCTCTCACAGCACCTGCTGTCGGCAGAATCGTAGACGGGCGACGGCGAGAAATTGCATGAGAAGAGCGGAGGGATGGGAGAACGGCCCGCCACGGCTCGTCCGCCACTCGAGTCGCTCAAACAAATATGGATGACCATCACAAAACAAGAAACAACGCATTGACTAGTCTTCCTCTCCCATACCCATAGACTTCATCTCATAACATAAACTCAACAAAACCGTGGAATTAAAAGTAACCACTCCCAAAGCTAAACACTGACTCTAAACATGATACGGGTGTTTACCTGGGTGCATTGGGTTGGCGAGAAGGAGTGAGAGTGGGCGGGGCTCCATCAGACGACGACTGCTGCTGGTTTTGGCTGAAACAAACGGAATCAAACGGAATCGCAACAGAATTTCTTACATAGTCAGACACTAACGATCGATACGGTCCACACAACTGACTAATATTTGAACATAGTACGCGTACGTTTCATTCGTCTCACCTCTCTGGCTGCACTGACATCAACGACGTACTCCTTGTAGAAACAGGAATTGAAACTGTTCCTCCAGACGCAGGCGGCGCACTGAAGATATCAACATTTACACATCTAGATCTACAATTCAAACACACACAAGTCAATGTATACGATGAAAACAGTATCAAACACATTGCACGCGTACCCGAGGGATGAGTGGGACGAGGAAGCGGATGCAGTACTTGGCGCCCCAGTCGTGGAAGATGCTGGCGCCGTCGGGGCGGCTGCAGCCACAGCTGTCGAACTCTGGCCGAGCAGGCTGAAACGAGACCATTGTATCAATGAGGAATAGTATAAAAGGAAAAGAAAAGTACACAATACGTAACCAAGACATAACTACAAAGTCAGAAACACAGTTAATGGTAGAAAGAGGGGTTCTATCAATCTATCTATCAATCAATCAATCAACCACTACGCCACGAGGTCATGTGAGAGAACAAGCGCA
Organism: Rhabditoides inermis; assembly: GCA_963966185.1. Lineage (NCBI taxonomy): Eukaryota > Metazoa > Nematoda > Chromadorea > Rhabditida > Rhabditidae > Rhabditoides > Rhabditoides inermis. The sequence goes on along the minus strand of CAWZYM010000217.1, from coordinate 757,129 downwards.
ACGGGAATATAAACGGCAGGAATAAGTATGCAGTACACTTCGTTCCTTATACGGTATGTTCAAAATACACAATAATGTTTTCATCAAAATATAATAACATCTAAAGTAAGTGCGACCTACTTTGTCTGTGAGTCGGTGGGGGACGGCGGGGGAGTGGCCCCGAGCAGCTCGACCTTCTCGGAGACAGTGAGCGGAGGCTGGGGAGTGGCGGGTGGCTGGTACGGCAGACGGCAGCCCCTCTTGCTCAGCTCGTACTCAATCTCCTCGTGCAGCGCCATCCACAGCGACGAGGTGTCATGCGGCGGCGGCCCTACAAACAAATTAGTTTGAACATCAATCAAATACGAAATGACATTCAGAGTGATACGCGAATGATAAAACGATAGGAAATGAGTGCGAGATGAGCTAATATATGCAATATTACACCTGAGCTAATATATGCAATATTACACCCTGAAAATACCCACCGCGCATGTTCATGAGCACGTTTCCAACGTAGTCGTGCATCTCTTCGTCGAAATGTGCGCTTAGTTCCTTGGACGGTGTCCCACACAGTGCGTCCAAAATCCACGACAACAGAGCAGCAGACCGAGTCAGCTGCAAAAGAACAATCAAGCATACAAAATACAAGTCAACCACATTAGTCACCACACTCACGCTCAGATCGGTCGTGTTGGCTGCGACCGACAGCACGTGCGTCTTGAGCAGCAGGCATGTGCTCCTCGCCGTCTCCCAGTGCTCCGCAGACTTGCTCGACTCGCTCACTTCTTTCCACACACGAAACGGGAACTCGTCCAGTGCCCGCAACAACGGACCTGTAAGAAAAGGTCAACATCGAATGAATATTAAATACATACATGCATTTACATACAAATATACGCACCTAGACGAAAGTGTGCGTGGGCGAGGGAAGCAGAGAGGAGGAGATTGAGGAAGCGCAAGATGGGGGCGGTCGTGGCGAAGGGTGCGTCCCGCATCGCACAGTTATACGCCTAAAATTTCTTTTTCTATACACATTGACAAGATAAAATATTACATGCAACCCGTTCAATACACGTTCGCTTTTAAATACACTCCATAGGCAAAAAACCATTTCATGGACGATCACAGCTTTATGCTTTAATTGCTCGCCGCCGCCGCATCGTTTCAACTCACCCTCCTGAGGCGGACGTTCATTCCCGACCAACTGTAGTAGAGGGCCTGGGTGGTGTGCAGGGCGAAGTCGTCAGACGTGCGGTTCACCAGCCAGCACGAGACCACGAACTCACTTCTTTTCACCTGAATGTCAGTAAGAATGAAGCAATGACACGAACATGAGAAACAAGGCCTCGATTCCCACTCACAACATCGACAATAAAGTTCTCGAGCTTGAGAGCGAGGCACACAGTAGCCGAACTGACGCGCGCCACCGCCTTCTCGCACACCTCATGAAGCGAACTGAAAGGAAACCATCAAATCCAACAACAACATGATAACGCACCGCGCCAGTCTCATCTTGGAGCTTCGGTGAACGTTGAGAAAAGCGACTTGTTTCTCCCACACGTCGAGCATCATTCCAAACTGCTCGTCGGCCAGCATACACCCTACCACGCATGACAACCTGCAAATCAACACCACATCATACGATTGGAAAAGAGAAACGTGCAACGTGACCTCAACGTTGAGTGAAAACGAACTCACTGAACGCAGCCGTGTACGTGGAGAAAGCAGACGACCGCGAGCGCCCGGTTGGGATCTAGCATGGCGGGGAGCAGCATCGCCAGTCCGTCCATTCGTGCTGCAGTCGTGGTGCGACCGTCCATAACCCTTCTATACTCGACGATCCACTCCTGCTCGTTCACTGAAAATTCGAGAATCAATGTAAAAAAATAAAGACAATCAAAATACTAAAAAAAAACATGTATCATGCACGATTCGTCAAAGATGAAAAGAAAAAAAGATTATTTTAATGTACGCGTGAAGAAAATCAATTTGTTCACCCGATGTTCACACGATGCCGCAAAAGCACACGCATCTAATGATTGCAAATACTGACACAAACCTGTACTCCTCTCTCTCTTTCTCTTTCTCTCTCTCTCTCTCTCCCTCTCCATACTCACAGCGGTTCAGTGCATCCAGACGCTTGCGATTCGCCTCCGACAAAGGGTCGGTCGAATCTCCCTCATTAGCCTTCCTGGACGTGAACAACCAGCTGTTCATCACATTCAACAGAGTCGAGTCGAAGGTGGGAGAAGTGGGGACGAACCCCGCGGGCTGATCCGCTAAAACAAGTTATCTTCGTAAATTAATCAATCAAGCATTCGATGAGAATCAAAGCCTATCCACCCTCATCCCCACACATGCACTCACTCTCGACGGTCATCTCCACCATCTTCCTCCGCGCATCGACCGACAGTATCGGGTAAGGGAACTTGTTTCCCGGGAAGATGCGCTCCGTCGGGAGACCACAGCTAATAGAGATTGCGAGCTGAAAACAAACGAATCAGTTACGATCAATTACGATCAATCAGTTACGATCATCAAAAACAAATGCAAACGAAAAAAACTCACCTGCTTGATCTTCCTCACATAGATGGCTGTGTACGAGTCCCACAGATCCACTGTGATGACTCGGCCGAACGAACTGGTTGCGAAGCTGAAGCGAGCGAATTCACATTGACAAAAAAACAGTCTACTTACCTTGCGCAATCAGCCACTCCTCCGACTCCTTGGCCTTTCGCACGTGGGCCTATCGGGCCCAGCATGTTATGACTCTGTAAAAATCAAATCAACAACGAAATAATTATCATCATAATAGCATTGATATAATGATACATCGAGCAAGATGAATGCAACAGATATAGAAAGAGTTTGAGAGAGAGAGAGAGAGAGAGAGAGAGAGAGAGAGAGACGGACAGAGAGGACAGAAAAGAACACACGCAACACATACTTGCGAAGAAACATGTTACAGAAATGACGAGACGGCACTCACTGTGTAGTTCCTCAACAGCTTTTTCCGTTACAAAACAAATAGAACGACCGTTCACGTCGTCTACTTTTAGTACTCACGCGCCTGGCCGGCTCAGGTACACGCCACTATTACAAAAGCCAAAAGTTCCAAGTATCTACCGGTGAAGCAACCGGAAATAAACTCGCGAAGAGTCACAAACAAAGCAAATGCGGATGGGCGTATATTTTATAAGCAAATAGGCGGAAAATCACACACACAAGTTTCACAACGCACCGTCAACGCTAATACCAACAAAGTAAACAATACACGCTCTAAAGCTCTCAACAACACAAAATCACACCAACAAAACCGAACACTCTCTAACCGAGCAAAACTCAATTACAAAAAATAGGCATCCTGTAAAATTCAACAATTCAACAATTCAACAACTGGGAAAATTCAACAATTCGGAAAATTCAACAACGAAAAATTCAACAAAAAATGACGTCATAGCGAAATTTTCTGAGTGTGTCCAAATAACGGGCCCGTTCAAGAGTATTTGTTTGGGGGACTCGGCCCTGTTTTTTTAATGAATGTGTTTTGCGAAGTATTTTCATCATTTATTGTTGGAAATATAGGTCTGCAAACTATTTCAATTACGTTTACAATTAAGAGAAGGTGATGAAGCCGTATTGAAAGAAATAGTTTCTCTTCGAAACCGATCGTCGAGAAGTGTGCTTGTAACGAGCAGCCCAATCACATCTTTGACGACTTCTGGACAGTAGCAGTCCTGATCGAGAACTCTGTGCGATTGAGTGCACGCCGATGCAGCTCAACTAATGCTACGCGACCTGTACAGCCATTTTGTACTCTGTATACTCACACCAAAGCATCCGAACTGGACGTCGCGTCAAACTGCTGCAAATGTTCGGCCCACTTCTCTTCTATTATACTATGTCATTGACAATATGATCTGAGCCGTGAAAAGGTTTGCAGAAATGTGCATGCAACTACACCTCATCAGTAAATAAAAGTACGTCGAAAAATATTACATTCGTCGGTTTCATTTTAAAAAGGGCCGGATTCTCCGGACCCCAAATACAGAATTCTCGAACGGGCCCGTTATTTAGAGACACTCAGAAAATTTCGCTATGACGTCATTTGTTGTTGAATTTTTCGTTGTTGAATTTTCCGATTTGTTGAATTTTCCCAGTTGTTGAATTGTTGAATTGTTGAATTTTACAGGATGCCCAAAAAATATCGAGAAATGCACCGTACGCTTCAAATTCTCATAAGCGCATATACATTCTAAATTGTTACAAACGGGTCAACAATATAATTCACAATACAGAAATAGTCCTACGGGTTACGGCTCATGCAGGCGCATAGCTCACAACCATGCAAAACTCAATAAACCAGTTCAAAAAATCGAAGAACTATTAAAATTCTTTATTAAAATCACAAAATAATAAAATGTATCTCATATAAAATCTGTAAAAAATAAGTCAGAAACGAGTGGAGTTGCGGCACAGGTGGGATGAAACATATCAATGAATGCGACAATCATTCAATGCAAAACTGAGAGAGAAAGGAGACACTTGACTGCGGGGTAAAACCGTGCATCTAGTTGGGGATGGGGATATGATCACAGCAGAGGGGAAGTATCTATATAGGGGAGGGGAAGAGAGGGAGAACCCGCTAGAGCACATTAACTAGTCTACAAGAAGGGGGATGGAGAGTTCAGGGAAGGGGCGCGTACATGGCGGCCAGCTGGTCCGCGAAGTGCGTCTTCAGCTTCGGCCTCTTGCTCTTCAGGGTGGGGGTGAGCAGGTCGTTCTCCACAGAGAAAAGCTCCGCTGAGAGATGGATGTCCTTGACCTGCTCGAAGCCCGACAGACCACCCTTCTTTCCTGTGGCAATCATGTCGTCGAGTACCATCTTCTTGACGTCCTCCCTCGCACACAACTCCTCCATCGACAGGCCAGTCAGACCGAGGTTCTTCTCCGCGTGCGGAACCAGCACCTGGAAATAATCACTCAGTCAGTCTGTTCAGTCAAACTTCTCCCCTCTCTTGCATTGCTCACCTCTTGATCGGGAACAACCACTGCAATGAGGCACGTCTTGAGGCTCTCTCCGTGCACGAACGACTGCGCCACGTACTGCGAGCGCACGTAGATGTTCTCAATCTTCTCGGGAGCCACGTACTCTCCCTGCGACAGCTTGAAGATGTGCTTCTTCCTATCCACGATCTTCAGGGTGCCCTCCGGGGTCCACTTGCCAATGTCGCCAGTGTGCAGCCATCTGTAAGGAAAACAATCAGTCAAGCCCTAATCTCCCTATCACAATTGTCGCTGCTCTCACTCACCCCTCGCTGTCCACAGTCTCGGCAGTCTGCTCGGGGTTCTTGTAGTAGCCTTGGAACACATTTGCTCCCTTGATGCACACCTAAACAGCAACAATTGAAGTCAAATCAGAAGAGTGTAACCAGTGATAGTGGAATAGAGAAGTGTTCAGGTGGCATCGAAACACCAGTGAGACCGAAAAGTGTGTTGGAATGCAAAAGCCATGCAAACTCATAAAGCAGTACAGTACAGTGCACACAACTCAATCACAACATCCAGTCAGGATTACCAGTTAAATAGGCACACCAACCTCTCCCTCGCCTTCGTCCTGTATGGATTAGTGAGTACACACGCGTCACTCTATTCTCCCCTTCATTCGCCTTCCACTTACCTCTCCAGCGTCGTTCTTGGCAAAGTAGCCCAGCTCGGGCACGTCGACGAGTTTGATGGCGCAGCAGGGAGACGGCATGCCGACATGGCCGGGCAGAGAGTCGCCTTCGATCGACACAGAACACGCAGCCACACACTCCGTCTGTCCGTATCCTTCCACCACGATGCAGCCCATAGCAGCACGCACAAACGTCAGCACCTGCAAACAAACAACCATAAGCCTTCCCTCCAAGCTCCCAGAATCACTCACGTTCTCGGCGAGAGGCGCAGATCCAGTGATCATGAGCTTGACGCGTCCGCCCATACCCTCGCGGACCTTCTTGAACACCAGCTCATCGAACCAGCCGTCGTTGCGCACAGTGAAGCTGAAAAGAAACAAGATACAAAACAATACGAGTACGGGACAAAGAAGGAGCATGAGACGACTCACTTCTTCATCTCCCTCGCCTTGTAGGCGATGGCAAGATCGAAGAGGGCCTTCTTGACGCGAGACTTGTTCACCTCCGACATGACCTTGTCGTACAGCCTGTTCAGCACGCGGGGCACCACAGGCACCACCGTAGGCCTCAGCTCCTTGATGTCGTCGGCCAGAGTGCGGATGTCTCCCCTGTAGAACCCCACGCGAGCTCCAGTCATGAAGCACACAGCCTCGATCAGCCTCTCGAGCATGTGAGCCAGCGGCAAGAAGCTGATCATCGAGTCCTCGGCCACGATGCCAGAGTGCTTGAAGAAGGCGAGCGTGGTGCAGTCGGCGATCACGTTGCCGTGGCTCAGCATCACTCCCTTCGGGGTGCCCGTCGTTCCCGACGTGTAGCAGATGGTAGCCAGATCCTCCTTCCTAGGCGGCACGTGCTCCCTCCTCTCCGCCTTCGCACCCATCTCCTCCAGCTGAGTCAGCGTGTACACCTCCACTCCCACAGCCGCCCCCTCGGCCTTGAGCTCCTCCGACAGCTCCTCCATGATGACCAGAACGCGCAGCGACGGACACGACGTCTTCTGCTTGAGCAGACCTGCAATGCCCACCATCACACCTCGTCCCCCTCTCCCTCTCTCTCGCCCCTCCACCCACCGTGTGCCTTGGCAGCCGTGTCGCACACGATCAGCTGCATCTCTGCCTGGTTGATGCAGTACACGCACGCCTCAAAGCCCAGTGTCTCGTACAGGGGCACGAGCACATTCGAGAACGAGTACGTGGCCAGCTCGGTGATGATCCACTGAAACAGTGCGATGCGCCATGTTCATGCATCACTCGCTCTCCCCTTGCGTATACCTCCGGCCTGTTCTTGGCGTAGACTCCGATGAACGTCTCCTGTCCGACGGCCAGACCGAGCTCGCGGAACGCAAGAGCCACATTGTCCGAGCGAGACAGCACCTGAACATAATACATTAATATCAACCCAACATTGTTCTTTAGTGATTTTTAATGTGATGCAATGGGATCGAAAGTGAGAACGCTCATGTTATCATTACACCAAGTACTAGCCCCTAATTATGTCCAACGTGTTGCCAATGCTCGCCTACTTTTATGACCAAGTAGCGTATGTTCGTTGCTTGAGTTGCTTCGTTTGCATGTAATCAAATTCTTATCAGCGCTGCAATCACCCTTCTCACTCTCTACTGATACCGAGCCAAGTGTGTGCCTGATCACTATCAGTGTCGTGTAACAAACAAAACGAACATTGGCCATCACGCTTATCGGAACAACACACATCTCACACCACCCAAATTTAGAATAAAAAAAACAAGGAAGCTGCCAACGACAATCACATGGCGCAATGAAACTCCTTATCGTCAAGTAACTAGTATCTCGATATCTCAATCCTCGTGACTCACAGTGTTGTAGCTGATCCAGTGGTACGGCTCTTTTCCATCCGCCTGCTTGACACGGTGGCCGAGCATGGGGCCGTCGTTCGATAGACGGGCTCCGCGGCGGACGCCCTCAACACACATACTCACAACATGAACACGCAACACACGACAGTGAACACACCTGGTACAGCGTCTGAGCATCCTCGTACAGGTAGGTGAGCAGCTCTCCGTTCTTGACAAAGGCCGTCACGCGAGAACCGTCCTGAAGAGACAATCATGGAACAGAAATAAACAATGAACAAGATTGACAAAACACTAACAGCGAGCTTGACAGTCTGGTTGGCGGGATCGACGACGGGAGTGATCTTTCCCTCGGCGGGCGAGCGAGTGAGGTAGTAGCCGAGACCCATAGTGACGGCGGCAGCGGCTCCGACAGTGACGAGGGGAGCGGCAGACGACGAGGGGTGAGACAGCGCGTGATCCACCAGATCAACCACGCTCCTGCAAACAGACAATACAACAAGTAATAAACGCCTAAATAGCTGTTGGAGGGAGAGCCACAACATGCAGAATGCTGTAGATGAGCAATGCACGTGGGGGACGAGCGCTGACTCACTCCGTGCTATCCGACAGATGAGAGAGCAAACAAGACTGAGACGCAGACCGCGAGAACACTCGACAGTCTATAGAAATGAAACAAGGTGAATGGAGAGAGAAAGTGAGAAATCACGCCACCGCCTACCACATGGCATCACCCTCACTTCAAATTCATCATCGGCCTGCACAACTACACACCCAAAAACGACAACAACAGATAGATGAGTCAGCAGGAATCACCTCATTCCTCCACTTTTCACCGATTTCCAAACGTGCACAGTCACCGAGTGCATACAACCCCACGTGCAATCCGATTCCGCTACCGTCATACAACAACAAGAAGAAAAACTTACTACCAAAGTTGAGGTATACAAAAGAGTGCTAACTGAACGTTTTTCCTCTCCCCCATATATAAGTATATTTCATTATCACTTGTGACGACTGTTTATGATGGCCAGACACGGCCCGTTTGTTTTTGAGCGCGAGCAGGACAATGTCTACTCAACAACTCGTACAAGCAACAAGGAAACGTTCAAAGAGCGTATGAGGACGTCAGTATCTGAACTAAGGAACGAGAGCGCTCAGACGTCATCACTCGTGGTAAACTCCCAATCATAAATCACAGCTTCTCAGGAAATGAGAGATAACGACAATAACCAATCACTGAGATAGGAGTGAGTGACACATGTGCAGCCTACAAGCATAATTGATACACGAAAGTGGTGAACGTGGTTAAAGAGCAACATCGAATCATTCGTCATGAACACACATTGCCATTTAGTCCAAACATGCTAATTCAACCGGTTCACAGTAGCGTTGAACACCTTCGTTATCTTGATGTGCGCTTGTGCGCCTTGCGCTATGTAGCAGTAACAATTGAGTTTAAGCCACGGCACTCACCTTCCTTGGGCTTGCACCCAGTTAGCAGAATCCTTCAGCATTATTCGAGTAGTTTTGTAGGGATGCTAACGCAACGCACAAAACAGTTCAACAACCTTAAATGCCAAGTGTATAGTACAGTCTCGGAAACGAGATTTGTCGACAATCACACGCGGCAATAAATGGCAATCGTAAATCACGCGAGCCTTCAAGCAGATTGATCAAGATAATAATCAGAGGTCGAGCATCGACTTGAAAAAGTGAAAGGTGCAAGCGCCGGCCGTGCATTAACCGTTAATGGGAGATACTAGACGGGCGGGCAGCGAGCAGAGCAAGGCATCCGTCCCCTTCACACCAGCAAAGGTGATAGCGGGACGAAGTAAATCACGCGATATCAGACAGAACAGAGAATGGAGAGAGCGACAGGGCGGATTTGAAAGACAGGGTGCAATGTGCATACGGCAAGAGAGCAGATGCACGACGGATCAGGGATGATGGGAATAAGAGAGAAAGAGAAATCACCGCAAATACAGTCCACTGAAGGCTGAAGCGAATCGAATCAAGAATATCAAAATATGATGGATGCTGTAGACACACGTGGATCTGCGTAACAGAAATACTTCATTTGACATTTCATTTTTTAAGTACCAATACAAAGAGAACTTAGAAAAAAAACACCAAAGAATAGGCTAACGAAAAACTTCAGAATCATACCACTCAAGTTATCACAACTTTATCAAAACTCTTATCAGCCGATTATATCTAATTCACCTACAAACATTATGAGCACGGCGAACCCAAAACCAACAGGGCAGCAGTTCACAGTCCACTTAAAGCCCCTGTGTGTATCGCTAGTGGAAACGAAGCTCATCCTGCCTATGAGGAGGTAGGGGAGAAGAAACTCGACAAGGGGTGGTGGAAACGATTTGGTTTGCACTGTGCTCTCATGGGTACAAAGTACGTGATATGATCAGGTTCATATCGCACACGTGGTTGTAGAATGAGAGAGAGAGAGAAAAAAACGAAGGGATGGGGATATGCAGACAATGTATGAGTACGACCAACCATCTTTTATAGCAAGCCGATAGCAGACACATGTCGACTAGTGACGAACTCACGACATGTGATATCTCCCGTGTGCAATCCGCAAAACACATCAAGCACAAAACAATTCGAGGAACGCCGGCAGTTGGGCATATACTATACATGCGAGAGGAAAGAAACGAGAACAGCGTCATTCAATCGATTGCGACGGCAGCCAAAGGAGAGCAGAGTGAGAGTGCGCATAAACTAGCACTACAGAGAGGAGCCCACGTGTGAGTTGTGACAAGGCCATTGCCGCTGCACAAACCGCAGAGAATACAAAAACAGTCAACCCGTGGCATACCGGCTAATGGGCATAATACACCAGACTACACGACCAGTGAGGAAGCGAGGATACACACGGGCATACGGCCCACACAATGCAAATATCCGTCATGGCAGCGGGAATCGAGCGAGAGCCGCGGGCCGCATAGAGAACCGCATAGAGGATGGCAAAAACGGAGGAGACAGTGAGTGGCGAGACGCGTGGCAGCTGGCCAGCGCGGCTTGAAAGGCATTACAAGGTCCGCGGATCAATGTCCCCGCGCAACAACCGCCACACGGTCCTCTTGTTGGCCCGAGACGGGAGGCTATCGATCGGGCACACACACACGCCTTCACACAAGTAGCCGGCGGGCGACGAACACTCGACGCCCATTCAGTGTCATGTCAACAGCCCCGGCCGGCATGTTGCAGCAGAGCATGACGTGTACATGCGCTCCGCCAAAACATCACTAGTAGTATTTTAAAATAGCCAATCGCACAATAACATTTGCATGTGTAATGCACTAGATAGATATGAGATAACTACACGCTGCCGTACAAAGATCGAACGCCAATGTACCCAAACTTCAAATCACGCGGCAGAAGTGCGAAGTAAAGTATATTTTTAGCGTGCAGTAGCTATACACAATACGTCTCACTCTCACGTTGTATGTTTTGATTGTAGTAAAGAATACGATATAACCTTAGATTCAAAATGACGTTAAAGATCATGAAAAAGTGAGAAGAAAGTGCTGACGATTCGAAACATCAAAACTCAAAGGAGGTTGCGAAAAGGGGAGCAGCGACAACCCACTGTCAATATTTGCATGGCACATTCAAACAGTGTATGCACACTTCTCTCCCGCGAATGCGCAGTCAATACAACAAAGCAAGCAGTCTCCGCACTCTTAGGACATTGCGGATTACGACTGTACCTGCTTCTACCACTGTTCGATTACGTCAATTTCCTAGATACTCAAAAGATTGAGCAATAGTACCTGTTGTTGGAGATGTCGGTCGCGGCGGCAGCGGCGGAGTGGGCAACCTGGGAAGCCGTCTTGCTGTTGTCGGTGGATCCGCTGCTCTCGGCAAGACGAATCGAACTCGCAATCAAACGACGCTCAGCGAGAGGAAAACGAGTAAACCCTGAAAACAAACAGGTAAACAATGTAAACAACACAAAATACACCGAACAAATGTAACCGTTACAGAAAAAAATTCTGTAACGGTTACATTTGTCAATTATCAATTACAACTAGCAGTGTGGATGTAACTTGACTTGCCGTAGTGGGAAAAGCGAGTAATTTTGAAACCAGTAGCAAACATGTTAGTTTTTTTTTTCGAAGAAAAGCCGCTTTACGTGCGGACTGGATGATAAATGATAGGAACGACCATTGACATCACGCAATTACAATCGTTCAAGACGTTTAATAGACGGTATTAGACAATCATCGCAAAATTTACTATAAAACAATCAACACAGCAAACAAATAAACAGCTATGAACGATCCGCCAGAGCACCGACGAGTGTGCCGGTTTGGGGGCAGAGTGACCCTGTTCTGGCGGGAATCGCACGGGTAGATCAGAGCCGCGCGCGCATTCCGTGTCTCTTGTCCATTGGCTTCTGGGTAGGTCAGAGATACCGTACCCCCGGAACAAATAAAATGATGTCTATTAATATATATGAGCGGTGTATGCGCGATGTCGGTCTTATTGAGCCTTCTTTTTCGGTCCATCACTCTTGGCACGCGATGTCGTTCTCTCCCTCCCTCGGCTAGCCAACCAGTAGTCCCTCCCTCTTCTGCTGATATCATGTGAAATGAGTATAATAGTCCTGGGCTGACTTTTTCAAGCCGAACGAAGGCGAGGGCTCTACCTAATCCGTGCGCTCTCTCCCTCCTCACTCTGGCTTCTGCCAGGATGAAGTTTCTGCCCGCGATCGCACACGTCCATGTTTTGCCATCTCGGCCCATTTCCCACATTACACGCCCAATCTCGGACGGAGTTTCCACCCCGACCACACAGAACTTGCTGTCCTGCCTCGATTTGAGCAGCACCATGACATTTATCGTTACTAATAGTAATTACTGCTACTCGTAACGCCCATTCTTGGTTTGGTAGGATTATGCAATTTTTTTTTGAAAATTTGCATAATTTCCTACTTTGATTAAAATTGTGTTAGATCGAACTGTCTATACCTATTTTACCCAGACAATCATAGGTATGCTCGAAAACATAGATGGTTGAAGCACGCAAACAAGCTCTGTAAGGTCGGGGTGGAAACTCCGTCCGAGATTGGGACGCTCGTATTTCCCACGGCCGGCGCGCATACAAATATTCTGTAATCCGAGCGATATCATTCCGAAGCCATTTCCCTCTCTGAAAGTGTTCACTCAATCGCTAACCAATCTTTGTTTATAGTCACTCTTGCTTTGCTTCTACCTCGCTTTCTTCAGTAATAATCCACATTTATTTTGTATGTTTGTCCAGTTTGTCTTGACGCAACATGCTGTTTGTAACATCGAATCGCCTTCATTTCATAGCGCCGCCTTCTTTTCAAATTTCCCCTTTCTATTACGGCGTGTTTGGCCGAATACAATTATTGCATGGTTGTCTCTTCTTTTCAATTTTCAAATCAAACCGCTTGTTTGATTTCACGATTCCCCTAAACATTACAGCATTCATCGCAAAAACATCCACTCTCGTAATGCTGTAAGTTTCTTGCAATCGATGAATGATACATTCGACTAATGCGTTAGTCACTTCTTTTCACAATAATATTTTGGTTGTGGTATTTTCGCAATTTTAATGAGCGCCTCTCGTCTAGCCGTTACATATATTTGCATGAGTGTGGACTCGCACAGTCGCATGTCGTCAACACGGTATTCTCATCGCTATTTCCTCGCCTTCTTGTCATGCCCTCAAAACATGTTTGTTTTCATCAGTCTGAAGCGCGTAATGTAATTGGTAATAAGCCAATCTGATTTCTATATCCTCTCCCCTTTTAAATCACATTCCCTTTCTTACCTCACTGTGCACTACACTACATCGTTATTATCATGTTACTACTTCATTCCCAAAATTTGATCATTTACAATTTACTGCAGCTTCTGAGAAATTGTAGACGATTAAATTCTTTCGCAACCCAACGAATTCACATTATTCTAATAGAGGGACAATATCAATATACAAAATACTCCCTTCTCTAATCCTGTTCTCCTTCTTTCTCCATTTCAGCATCCGAAACACTTTCGGAATGTGAGCGAAATCCTGGAAACACGTAGAGACCAAATATGGGTGGAGCCTCAACCTATACACTGCGGCAGTTTGCGTATTAATCCATCTTCCCACATTCACTCCTTTATTATGCATGCTGTATGCTCACAGCCTGCCTATCCCTAGACGGAGAAGAGAGAGAGAGAGAGAGAGAGAGAGAGAGAGAATAGAGGAGGTGGGGAGAGAGAGGGGGGGGACTGCATGATTCCCTTCCATTCTCTATCTGACAGCTGATTCCATTGCCTTCTTCTACTGTTGCGTGTAATGCCAGCTACCACTCAATCCACTCTCGTCACTCGCATCCAGAAAACCGCGTGTTGCCTTGCCCTAAACATTTTACTACTCAAACAACATTTTACTACCCAATGTTGCTTTCCAAGCCGATTCCATTGCGCTATTGCATTCTCAACATTTCCGTCTATTAATCCAAATCGTGACTCCACACTTTTGCTCACTACAACTTTCTAGGTCAATATTTTTGATTCTGATGATTTCCAAACATTCTCAAATGATATTTGGAAGATAATTGATAATTTCAATTTCACTTTCATGAAAGTTTGAAATTTTATGAAAATTTCAACTTGTAAAAAATTCAGATATTTTAAGTTATAAATGTCTTATCACATTTATAGATTGATTCTATAAACAATACAAATCGATTTCTGAAAAAGAAACACATGAAAACACCACTTTGGCACTCCGGGGTGGAGTCACGATTTGGATTTTTAGGCGCCAGTATTCTCAACTCTCTCACGAGATCAGAGAACAGCGGAAGTTTTCTCACCGCTCCCATATACCCATATTCTAATATTACTCGCAAGATCTTTTTCTTGCGCTGCATATGTTCAGTGTACATTTCTTTCTCCAGTTCCAGTACTATCATATTCCCGCATGCTTCGGTGGTCGACCCGAATTTGTCCCCTCCTTCTCTCCTCTCGCATACATCACCAATCAGTTGATGTCGCCCTTTTCTCACCCACGCCAGCAATCCACAGGAGGAATCCTGCATCCGAGTTATTCGTCCTCCCCCCTTCCCGAAACTCTACTCCATTGTATTCCCTATACGTCTCACTATCGTTTTCTCGCGGTCGGTCCGTGTCTCTGTCTCTGCCTGTTTTATCTGCGTCTCTCTTTCTCTCTCGCCCTCCTTATTTCTGTTCCTCTTGACTCATTCCCGTTGTTTCATATGCTCCTTCCGACACCACTTTTTTACCGACGCCCCTCTCATTCATACATGCTTTCACCTCCCTTTCTCTATCGTCTCTCTACTATTTTCCCTCCATGGCTTTTCTTTTGTGTTATGTCGCGGGAGTCATACTTATCATCACGTATCTATGCGAAATGCTTATGTATCAGTGAACATATACATTTTGTGACTTACGTCTGCTTCAATTTTTTTTTAATTTTCCAAATCTTTTTACTCTGTTCAGACATGCCGAGTAAAGCCAGCAGTCGAGCCTCCCCCACATATGGCAACAAACTGACGATTCCAAGGATAGAGGTGAGTAATATGCAAATGTCTCCTCTCAGTAAACATTGATAGAGTCGTTAGTAAAAGTTTTGTTTCCGCTTCATTCTCAATGCATAGATGTTAGTTTCGTTTATCCGGAACCGTCATAACTGAATATGACAACACAATCGTGATGTTAGTTGGTTTATACAAATGCATAGTAGAATAATGCTATGTAATGTCGTGTGTTCCCTCTAAGCCTCTTGCCTATGAATCCATCGCATCTATTTCCTCCTCCTTCTTCTCTCTCTCTCTCTCCCTCTCTCTCTCTCTCCCTCCCTCTCTCTCTCCATCTCTTCCCCTACTCACTTCCTACTGTCCTTCTTGTTGTGGTCGCTAGTGGATATATTGGCTAATTCACTTACACTCACATTCTCCCTCTCCTATCTTCTTTTCTATTCCATAAACAATGCGACAATATAGCATGTTGTTGTTGGGAAAACACCTGCCGTATCTGGTAAGGTGATATGTGTGTGTGATGGATAACTGAACTGTGCTGATATTCGAATAGGGAAAATTACTCTATAACTCGTGTGAACCACATATGAGGATTCGAGTGCAAACTACCAGATCACTCCAATGAACAATTAACAAATAACAAAAAGCGTTTATCATTTTCTTTCGTTTATCTCACCTGTACACATTTTGGCTAGTGTCGACATTACAAAATATTCCAAAACAACTCCAACCCAATCCCACGAGAGATTGTACCCTCAAATAAACATGAACAAATAGGTTTGTGAGGACAACCTTTGATAAAGTGTGCGAGGCATAGAAAGTGCAAACCAAAATAACATAATAGATATGAATAAATAAAGTAATAATACATATGAAACTCGAGTGCCTTTCCAGATCCGTCGCTCGTCCTCCTCCTCCTCCGTTGCTCTGCCGATCGACTCTCCCGCCCTGTCAGCCGCCTCCTCTCTCCTCTCCCTCAACTCACACAGACACTCCGACACACTCAGCGCCGTACATCTATATGCAGTCATTGCGAGGTGCGTGACTACTGAGAAAACTTTATACTTCAAACGTGTCCTCACCTCAAGCCACAATTTATTAGATATAGACGCACTCTTATCCGCAAACGATTTTTTGTGGAGTGTTGCGGATTGAGGAATAGGCAATAAGCTCACTCCATACTGCGTAATCATTTGGTCTGTTGCGATCTTTCCAATCCCGTGTGTTCCTTCCCACACTTTGAGGTTTATGTGAGATGGCATTTGCCTTTAAGGCTTTCTCTCTCTCTCTCTCTCTCTCTCTCTCTCTCTCTCTCTCTCTTTCTCTTTCTCTCTTTCTCTCTCTCTCTCTCTCTCTCTCTCTCTCTCTCTTTTCTATTTCTATTTCTGTTTGTGATAGCGAATAGCAAACAAGGGGATGAACATCGCAATCTATACCGTATGCATGGGTGGGGAAACGTTCGGAACGAAAACATCGGGAAAAAACGGAACTAAATTATTAACAGAATGGGGTTATTACCACTGGTATATTGCATTTTCATAAATCTCGTTACAAACCAATAACGAGATATCACATATTGGTATTCACTATAGTTTGACAACAAGTTACAAGTAGTTATAGCAGCACGACACAAGCATAAGTTGAATCAGATAATCAGAATCCGATTACTGAATCTCGAATCAAGATACTTGCACATTATGACGTCAAGTTGAATCAAAAGTATAAAGTATACATTGTATAGTTGTTGTGCAGATCGCGTTGCTGTCTGGGCGCGTTCCGTCTGCGTGTGGGAGCGTGTCTCATCGGGGGAGTATGCATAGCACTCTCCGTCATTGGTGAGGAGAGTACTAACGTGTACTGCGAACTAACTTGTACCTCTAATGTACCTTATACATACTCTGCAGTGATGTGCACCCTGCTGGTGTTCTCGACTCAGATGAGCAAGGAGCTGCAGGACAGGCTCTCCCTGCCGGTCGCCGCCGCCAGCCTCTACCAGGTGCGTGCAGTACAGTCCATCGAATTTGAATTTATTCGCGTGATCTCGATGTCTATCGATTTCTAGCCGCCTCGCACTCTCTTCACTCTTGTGCTCTCTACTGGCGGCAACTGATTTGCACACCCACTGTCTTACTTACTTGAATACTTGAATGCTCATTCAGCTTGCGCTCACTCTATGCATATCAAATACTTGTCTTCCATGTTCTCGCGGAAGTGTGTGTGTGAAACTGTAGTGTGTTCACGTTCAGTTCAGAGTTCCGAACAACACCATAACACACTCACTCGGAACGACTGTTTCCCTAGTCCCACTCCTAGTAATAGGGTATGAGTAATAGGGCGTAGGTAAATTTAGTTATGCTAGAATAGCGGTTCCTTCTCTCTCTCTCTCTCTCTCTCTCTCTCTCTCTTTCTCTTTATGACTTTTGCATGTACGTACATCTATTGCTTGAATATGTGCACGTATTCACTAGACACTAGAGCAACTCTATTAGCTTCACTGCTTTCGTCATACTAGCGATCACTGCTCTCTGAGGGCTTCTCTTTTCCTATCTCTCACTCCTTCTCTCCCCCCTCTCTCTCTCACTCTCTCCTCTCTCTACCTCTCTCACTCTCACTTCCGCCATCGTTGAAATTCGTCGTGGGTGGTCCACACAAAAAAAGGGACTGGCATGTGACAACACATCCACACAATGTGTGTTATTCTATACATATTATTCATATTTCCGGTGAGATTATATAACTCAATGCGGGAAACAACAGCTAGACAATATTATTGTATTATTATGGAGCTATGAAAATTGTATGACAGGGTACGCAGAAATCATCTGCAAAGCAGAGAGTTATTATGTACACAGCATATAAATCATTTTCAATGTCTGTACCATCGTCAACACACAAAAAATTCAATACACAACAACAGCCAAGTAATATAATGCGGAAATTCAAGATGGATACATGCAGATCACAATAATTGTGATGTCCTGTTCAGCTACATCGATTCCGGATGAATAGTTATCCGTAACTCGTTTGTTTTCAGATAGCTGCTTCGATGATCCTCATAGTGGGTGTGCTCCTCGATCGACCCATGCTCGTCACACCCTTCATCGTCAACTGCGTAAGTACATATAGTTTTGTTATTGTTATTGATTGTTGTAATTATAGTTATTTATATATAACTTACAGGCGTTATTCGTGCTCGCTTGCATGGCACTCGCTCTTCTCCTCATTATGTCTTCCAATTACGCATCGAAACCAGTGAGTACTTTTCTCATTGAATCTGATATTAGCATCTCACTTTCCTTCTCTGTCCGTAAATAGTTCTGACAAAGAAAGTCCTTGATGTACACAGACTGTCTGATGGGAACACACAAACCACACAAACCACACAATCCATGTACTTCTGTGGCTCACAAGCCAGCTGTCGCGGCATAATCGTGGAAACTATCTCATCAGGCATAATCCAGGCACTTCTGGTCACTCGTCGCCTTTGTGAAAAAGTGCGGGAGCGTATCTAGAGAGGGTAGCGCCTAGATAATCGAGGGTTACTGGTAACTGGTACACACATAATATCAAACATCAGTTTCCGACACTGATCAGTTGATAAATCATAGTTCATAGAACAGTGGTAAGCGATCATCGGTTTGCACGAGTGATGATCGGAGGTCCTGCAACGCACACCATCCATCGGTCTCACAATCACATTAACAGTTCACTGGTGCCGCTCGCTTGTCGTGAATCATCGACAGTTGATTATAAGATTTGTTTAGTTTATGATTCATACATATTGAGCTAAAAATAAGACGTTTATCCCCTTTTAGCTTTTATTCGAACACAGAAAAGTCGTAAACGTAAACATTTGATGACCGGAGACCGGAGACAAAAACATTGTATGAAATGAAAACATACAAATGTTTATAAATGTATAATACTTTGAGGTGTATCCGGTGCTGATCGCGTGTCTTGTGTGTGGAGTGGCCATCTATTCCTGGTTCCTCATCGTCTCCTCTATGACATTCGCACTCATGAGAGACAAGAAGAAACACGGGTGAGAATGTTTTTTGTTACAAAAATGGAATTGTTCTACTATTTTTAAAAAAAAAAATGAATGTAGTTTTGGCTTCATTCATTGGAGAAACCTTTATTTAAAAAAAACAATTTTTTAACAAAATTATATTTGTTTATTTTTAGAATATCTTACATCTCATTAAAACTTGAATATCACACGAAAACGTTTAGGGACAATATTTATAGTGCACGTCGGTGTATCGTGTGATATCGAATGAGAATGTTGTCAAAATGAGCATGAGATTTTGCTAGAAAAGGCGGTTAAAAACCAGCAAGAGCTGCAAAAATTATTATTATTGTTTTTTAGTTGGGAGAGTGCGACTGATGAGCGGGCGATCGAACGAGTGAGCTCATCGTTCTTCTGATCCACTCTGATCCACTCTACTTTCATCCCGCCCTAGCCAAATAGCCAAGCCATCCACGGGTCTCAATCAATCGCATCTGACATGTGTCCGACAATAAATCCATTTCATACATGATCACATCCCATCATCAATGAAAGTGCAGGTGTGGGGGAGTGCAGAGAGGCAGAGTCAGGTGGTGGGAAGAGACGCAGGGGACAGACTCACGCGGGGTGGGCGGCAGCTGTCGCGGCCGGCGCCACTCTCTCGCGCCACGCACTCTCTCGTCGCGCTCGCTGTCTGCCCCTCTCGCGACTGCCCACTCTCTCTCCGATTTCTCTCGCCCGCATTCCGAACCGCAATCTGTGTTGGAGCGAATCACTCGCTTGCTTTTTATTTTCTCTTTCTGCTGTTTTATGACGCAAGCTGCTCCCGCCGTTCTCTTTTCAAAACTTTCTCGTGTCTTCCTCTGCTCCTCCTCCTCTTCCTCCCGCTCACCGCTGCTCCTTCTCCTCCTCCTTTTGTTTCCTCCCCTTCATTTGCCATCGAGTGTTCACGTATTCTGTGTGCAGTTTTATCTCTCTCTCTCTTTTCATCTTGCGCGGAGACTCTGCAATGAGTTCCTCTCCCTCTCTCCTCCCTCCGCCAACTCTCTCGCCTCCTCTCGAGTCTGCGTCTCGCTAATCGCCGCGCTCTCTCGCCTGATCGGCTGATTGATCTCATGATCACACTTTGACACCGACCTAATGCACACATTCAATTAGACGATCGGTTCGCGTCGATTCGATCTTCAATCACTCTGTCTTCAGCAATGAAAGACGACGCATCTACATCCGGTCAGTTGCCGCGCTTCCCCTTCCAGTGGAAGCCCCGACAGCCTGTGAGTAACATCTCCCTCTCCCTCTCTCTCTCCCCCCCCCCTCTCTCTCTCTCCCTAATGGGCCGTTTTACGCCCCCTCAGTTTTCGAACATGCCGGCACGTGGTCTCGGTCTGTTCTCGTTACATCAGTGTGACACATGTGTGATCGAATTGATTGGGGGAGAGAGGTGAACACAACATCCATCCCACCTAGTGAAATCTATTTCCTCCTTCTCCCTCTCTCCTCTTTCCGCCTGGAGTAAATCTTTGCTGACCAAATCGCGTTACGTGCGGATTTTCAATTTTTGCCAAGCAATAAATTCACATCAACATTCTTCTAGTTTCAAAAAAAGATATACGCGATTAGGCGAGCAAATGAAAACATCTCTCGAAATAGCATAGGATGTGACAAAGGGGAAAGGGGCGAATATTGAAATATTACAATCAAGTGTCATTTCATTCTTTCAGGACTCGACTTGCTCACAAGAATTTGATGGAACCCCCTACAGGTGAGTAATCACGATAACAGCAAGCAGCCTATGTGGTGAGCAAGTGAACGTAGAACGTATCCAGCACATAGTTTTCTATTATTCATTTATAGTATGTAAAGTACAAGTGTAACAATAATATAGTACGTTTTCAGGTACTGCTGTTCCCTGGTTCACGCCAAGGTGGCAGCTTTTGTGCTGATCACTGTCGTCACTCATGAAATCATTCTGGGTGAGCAAGAATATTTATATAACAATCACAAAAGCTAGCCTTTTCATCTCTGTCTCACAGACTGTTTCTATGTATCTTCCGTCAATATTGAACATTCCAGGTTTAATGTACGTGATGCATGATCCCTCCTGGACAACCGACCATAGAAGGGTGACTATAGCCCTTGTGAGGTGAGAGAAAAAGAGAAAGAGAGAGAGAGAGAGGGGGGGGGAGGGAGAGGGAGAGAGATGCTTTCCAGGTTGGTGCAGCTGATCCCGGCCCTACTTGCGTACCTCTCTCTCTGGAAGCGGAGTCACCTGCTCCTCCTCCCCTTCCTTTTCTCGCAGATCTTCCTCGGTTCCTATGCGGACGTGTGCACATACAACCTCCTCCTCTCCTCCTCTCCTCCCTCTTGGCTCTCCTCCACCGCCACACTCTCCTTCCTCCCCCTCTTTCTCTACGCCCTCTTCGTCCTTGTCTTCTCGTTTGTCATATTCAAATGCTATGTCTACTTCCGGGCGCGTAGTGTCGACTTCTCGCCGCGCTCCGAGTGTCCCGTCCAGCACACTCAGCTAGAGTCGCTCATGTAGGCGCTATATGATTCGTGTACATTTGTAAATAGACAGTGTCAGTGGTGCACAGTTGGAGAGAGCATTATGTATGTATTCGGTGTCGGCTATTGTCCGCACGGGTTTCCGTCCCCCACAGGGTCTCACGCATCATTATTGGAGGTCATCCAGTGTATCATTGTATCATTCAATATATGTGTTCCACACATGTTACATAATTTCGTTTATCCGTATCATTGTATCAATGAAGCGATGATAAATAATACATGTTCGAGTTTGGAGGTTTCAGAACTCTATTTTGGATAGGACAATGCATATCACTCCTATCGTAGACAGGCCATAGCCTGCCAGCAGCATGTGCAGGTTAGCTTTGCCCTGAAAATGCAAATCATCTGGTTACAGATTATTGGATAAGGATTAGTTGTGAAGGAGCAAAACACGACTGGCTCACACAGCTCTACAAAAACACCATTTTATTATTCTCTTCATGCGGCGCGGTATTTCACTCATATTCTATCGGTGTCTCTATTGATTCGTTTATTTTTCGCTCTCCCGGTGTAATTGTATCAACTTTTTCAGCATATTGCTCAATTATTTCATTTTCGATTGTTTGCATTTCGCCGAGATAAATATTTCGTTCCGAGATAAATGTCTATCACTCATTATCAAGCGATCAAATATCAAACCTTGATTTCTCTGAAATACAGGATTGACCACATTGTGACCACCATTCCAGGTGTGATAGCGATCACCGGATAGACAATTATCTGAAAAAAATATTGGCATTGCAGTGAAAAATGGGTTTTCGTCGTCTACAAAAAGCACAAGCATACAACATATACAATTATCTATAGTCGCCGCCTGGACGATAGTTTCTGCTATTGACAGCCGGGGTCAGTTGGCGAAACTTAGTTGCGAGCGAGAGAGGTCAGACGGCGCGACAAAGACTGGAGTGTGTCGCGGCCTCTTTGATTCGCATGTCGGCTTCTCTGATTGATATTAGCGTTTGAATGCGCGCGCTCGGGTCTCCTCACGACTAGAGGGTAGATCAAATGCGACAGGAGGGTAGATCAATTTTCTACCGTGACCCGGCGAACTATCTCCCTGAATAATATTATATTTGAAATGGATACTTGCCAAACCTGGAAAGATCTGATGAGGGAAAAGGGAGAAATGGATACCTGTCCCAGCATTTGATTGGCTGTGAAGAAGGTGCAGGTGGCTGTGGAATAGAAGATGCCCGCCACCACTGCAGGACCAGCCACCTCTGGGTTCATGAGCGGCACGTTGCGTCTGTGCACATCTCTCCCTCTCCCTCCCTCCCTCCCTCTCTCTCTCTCTCTCTCTCTCTCTCTCTCTCTCTCTCTCTCTCTGTTATGTACTTGTACACGCAGTATCCTCCGAATATGAGCACTGACGTGACGAATGCTCCGTAGAAGTGGGAGAAGAGGTATTGCGGCACGTCTGCGGGCGCGTTGTAGTACTGTAATTGATAGTAATCAAAATCAATCAATAATGTACACTGTACCTCGTGGTGTCGTATACTGTAGCTCATGGGAGTTGTCATGTTGCCGAAGAGACAGCCACAGACGACGCAGAGGAAAAGGGAGCTGCAACAAGAATCTCTTTCTCTCTCTCTCTCTCTCTCTCTCTCTCTCTCTGTCTAGTAACTCACACTACTCTCTGTCCAGTTGTGGTCTCCTTCTCGGGTGCATAGGCAGTCACATCCAGTCCCTTCACAGCATACGCACACTTCTCCCACTTACTGTCAGCACGCGGTTTCTAGAAAGTTGTTATTTGTTGTCATTTGTTTTGTTGTCATTATTATTCTTACAGGATCAAACGGTGCGGGTCGAATCGGGACTGGAGAACTCTTGACGAGTGCAAAGCAGGCGCCCCTAGAAGATACTCATTTTTTGACTGTATCGAACAGATTTTTACCAATCAGTCATAGGAATTAACAGAACACATGAGTAGTTGTGAAACGCACCCGAAACACACGATAGCCACTCCGGCAACGTTGAGAACATCGCTCACCGGGATGACTTGCTGCAACATGGCTTGGTGAAACGTACTCGTGAATCGTTCATACCTCGTTTCCGAGCAGTCCGAACCGCGACACGGCCCACCCGACGAGGCAGGTGACAGAGTTCCAGACCAGGGGGCCGATAGCCAGGCCCAGACCCCGCATCGCACACAGACACAACACGTTCGCTGCAACGGTTCGAGTACTATTTCGTAACCGACAAGGCACATTGATGAGAGGAAGAATGAGTAAAATGAAAGTGTAGGCTGACCGACAGCGTAGATGGCTCCTCCGAGGAGGGCGAATGGGTAGAGGGGAGGGAATCCGGCGAGGGCGGCCGAGACTAGCCCCACCAGCATCTGCCCCACACACATCATCAGCTGCACGAACATACCTCAAACAGGAGACGTCTCGAGTCGGACACAGAGACAAGTCACATGATAGACATGAGAGAGAGGACACCTTTCGAGTCGTATACAGGGAAAGGGAGACAAGAGACAGAGTACACCTCTTGATCTCAACACCTCGCCCTACCATCATGGGTGGCGAATGGTTTAATGAGGACGAATGTGGTTCCGTAGACGAATGTGGAAATGACGATGAACACCGCTCCCACAAGCGCGTCGCTCGACATCCTAACACAAAGGCAAACTAACTACCACCGCAATAAATTGTGAATCAAAGGATGTATCGGGAAAATGGAAAATTATATGAATATAATATAAACAATTGTTTATTATTTTCGCGACTCGATCTGAAGCGATTTCATCCTGAAGATCTGTAACAAAAACGGTATTTGCAACAAAAAAACAGTATTTGCAATATCAACTTTGTGTGCGACTGACCGCCTGACCGAAATATGGAGAAAATGAGAACGACGACCGATAAGACTGTGTATCACTGTCCAAACAACTGGGCGACCGTACGAAAACCCGATTATGCAAATTTGCTAGCGTTCTCGGATAATACTAGTTCACGTCAACAACAAGTTTACGTAAATGGTTTTTATTCACAATATTATGCAAATGTGAGTAGTATATTGTTTACACTAAATCTTATCTGGTTGAAATAAGACACTGCGTGTATGCTCGAAAGAGTGAAAGATATTTCAAAAATGATTCATTGAAAAGAGAAAATTCAGAAACCTATGTTGGGAGTTCAGAACTGAATCTTGGAAAGGACAATGCACAGTACTCCTACCAGAGTGATACAGTAGGCAGTCACCAGCTTGATGTAATTGGCGCGACCCTAGAACATGCCAATCGTTTTTAATTGAATTTTTAATTTTCAAACGGCAAACGCGCAAACGCACTCTAATCTCCTGGAAGAGAAAAATCGACCAGATGGACGCGACTATTCCGGGGGTGGAGTTGATGATAGGGTAGGCGATGATCTAAAACAATTTCATTTGTGATTATTGTGACCTTGCGTTTGTATACCTGTCCGATGTGTTGGTTTGCCAGAAACATCATGCAAGTAGCCATAGCTATGAGGATTCCTGAGAAGATGGCTGGACATGCTACTTCGGGATTGATGAGAGGCGCGTTGCGTCTGCAACACATCTCTCCCTCCCCCCCTCTCTCCCACACCCCCTCTCTCTCTTATACGCTTCCTCTCCCTCCCCCCCCCTCTCTCTCTCTCTCTCTCTCTCTCTCCCCCTCTCTCTTTCTCTCTCCCTCTCTCTCTCTCTTATACGCCCACCCTCTTACTTGTACATCGAATGTAGTACAAAGATCAGTAGTGAAGCTAGGAATGATCCATAGATATGCGAGAATATGTATTGATTAATGTCAGTCGGCGTGTTGTAGTACTAAAATTGTATTATAGAAAATATGATGCTTATGTAAAAAGCGTTCAAAAAATGTTATAATAATCCATTATCCATCACTTCACATCGTGATATCTTATCAGAGTGTTGATAGGAGTGATGAGATTTCCGAGGAGAAGACCGATTATCACACAGCAACCAATAGCACTGCAATATATTAATATTTTTTTTTACGGTAGACACAAAAGTCTGGTTTGTTGCTCTTTTCAGGCAGACTGAATCCTTTTAGACCCAGTGGTCTATTTCTGACGATTTTCAATCACTCTTGCGAAACAGTCATTCAAATACGGTGCGCAGAGACCAGAAACGATCAGCAGGTCGCTCTGAACGCATACAATCCCACCACTCTGCGCTCTCTTCTCTTCGCGTGTTCTCTCACACTCTCTCTCGCATGTGCCGTCGGCAAAGAGCCGACTGGGCTGAGCGGACTGGGCAATTCGAATAGGCATCTGTAAAGGGACAGTGGCGTAGGAGTTGTGGTAGGTTGTGGCTGAAATAAGTCGCCACTGTTCCTTTAAGTCACTCACACAAGTCGCTTCTTGAGGGGAACATGGTGTTCCTCCTCTCCATCCTTGCCTTCTTCCAGGTTCAATTTCTCTTCCGATGTATCCTATGTAAATCTGTCAGTCGAAGTTTCAGGTCACAGAACTCACCTTCTGCTGAAACGGCGCGGGTCGAACGGAGATGGGGACATGGCGCACGAAAGCAAAGAAGACGCCACTGGAAATGGAAGATGGACATGAAGTGAGCGGACAAAGGATAAAATTTACATTTACAACTGAATAAATGATTGATTGATTGATATGAATGATTGATTTACAACTCACCCCACGCATGTCAGCACCACTCCTGTGATGTTCAACCAGTTGGAGACGGGCTCGGAAACCTATAAAGAATCAACAGTAACAAAACAATCAACAATCAACAAAGACAACACGACTGGCTAATAAGAAGCGTGTAGAGTGGGATACTGAGATTGTATCTCACCTCATATCCGAGCAGTCCGAAGCGCGCGACTCCCCAGCCGACGAGGGAGGTGACCGTGTTCCAGATGAGACACCCGACAGCCAGACCCAGACCCTCCATCGCAAACAGACACAGCACGTTCACTGACACAAGGTTTGCTACTTAATGTTTGTTTACTTGTACTTGTTAGTTTTTTTTGAAGAGTTTCATCATCTGAGACGGCTTTACCGTATTCCACCGTAATTTACCTAATCGATATTGTGTGCTACTTGATTCGATAAATATTATGGTTTTGATTCGGATTGCATGCCTACCTATGGCGTACATGCCTCCTCCTAGGAGTGCGAGTGGATAGATGGGAGGGAATCCGGCGAGAGCCGCGCTCACCATCCCTACTACTAGCATGCCCACTCCCATCATCAGCTGAACGAACATACCTGAAACATAAACAACAATAATCACGTTCACGTGCGAGTCTATTATACGATTATACCACATATCTTTTTTGTCCAGTTTTTGTTACTTAAATAAAACCTATCAATACAAAAACCGTAGTAAAATAAATGATTGTCAAAATATTACCAGTTTCTACGTTGTAGATTCATGAACGTACCGTCGAACTGTTGAAATCGTTTGATGGGCACAAACATCGTTCCAAAGAGAAATGCAGCTGTGACAGTACAGACAGAACCCAGGAGAAGGTTCGGTTCGTACATTCTAAAAGCAAGTTTTCATATAATGAAAAGTAACATCTAAACGTGAAAACATGAACGAAACAAATTAGAAATAGTGTGTACAAGAGGTTGAAATTTGTTCGTCTTTTATCAGCGGAAGCAAGAATGAAACATATCATGTGGAAAGTGGATTGCTTATGAGACGACGACAGCATGGAATAACATGAGTGCTTCAATGCATCCACATTTTGTGTTCGGACACTCGAAACACACACAAAACGAAAGGCATCTGAAAGCATGCTCGACACCAAAAAACCAAAATCGACAGCTTCGTGTCGATTAATGTATGCTTTCAGATGCTTTTCATGGGCGTTTCGGACACTTGAAACGCATCAGCAACACGAAATAAGCATGGACATGAACGCAGCAGAAAACATACACTGTTATGAAAGTTGGTTAAATCTTTATTAGAGGGAAGTGTGAATCACTGTGTTCATAGTCACGCACCAATCGAGCGAGTTATGCTAATTCTGCGAACAGAACCATCGAACTGACAGGGCAGGCAGTATTACTTTGAACGGGTTTATACAATTAACGTATTTATAAAACAAAATGCGTTTAAAATACGTTTCGAAACTCGATCTTGGATAGGACAATGCAGACGAGACCGACGGAAGTCGTCAAATATCCAAGTAGAAGTTTCATGTAGTTGGTTCGTCCCTGCAAAATGTATGACGAAATGAGAGAGAAATGATTGAGTCACACAAATGAGAAATGAGAGTCAAAATGAGAAAAAAAGAGAAATGAGAGAAATGAGAGAAATGAGTCACCACACCTTGATTTCCTTGAACCAAAATATGGACCACATTGTGGCGACCATACCAGGGGTGATGCAGATGACGGGGTAGACAATGATCTAAACAACGAGTGATAGTGATAGCGAAAGAGTAAAGAGACAAGTGACCTGTCCGAGTATCTGATTGGCCGCGAAGAACGCGCAAGTCGCAGTCGCATACGTGAGTCCCGCGACGAAAGAAGGCAGAGCGCATTCTGGATTCAACACCGGAACGTTCCTTCTGTTGTTTTTGTTATTTTATTGGTTTGTTTACCTGTTCACAAACCTGTACATGCAGTAGGCAATGAATATCACCAGAGAAGTGAGGAAAGCACCTGTGAAATAGGAGAAGAGATAGGGGGTGACTTCCGATGGGGTGTGGTAATACTGAAGAAAAGTGTGTGTTTGAGAGAACAGTCGAATTACATACCTCGTGATAGCGAACCATGTAGTTGATGGGAGTTGAGAGAATTCCGAACAGACATCCAATCACAACGCAAACACACAGAAGGCTATAATGGTTTTAGAATGAAGTTGATTAGTGGATCAACTCACAGTGTGCGTTTCTGCGGCGAGACGACTCTGATGGTCTTCTCCGAATTGTCTCTGCCAACGCACTGATCACAGGAGGCTGGCGAAATTTCCTCAAATTTGAAGAAGCTAAGCTTTTCTTACTCAAACAACTATCTGAGACCTTGGGAACGGGTGCCGGTCTGACAGACACTGGTGTGTTCTTGGCTATGGCGAAGCAGGCGCCGCCCACACAGATGATCGCCACACCAGATATGTTCAGCACGTCGCTCGCCGGAGAGATTCGCTGGATATAAAACAGTAGATGAAAGGAATGAGTGACAACGTACATACCTCGTTTCCGAGTAGTCCGAACCGCGACACTGCCCATCCGACGACACAGGTGACAGAGTTCCACACTAGGGGGCCGATAGCAAGGCCCAGATACGACATGGTCAGGATCGACAGGATGTTTGCTGCAGTTTGTCATGTTTACATTACTGTAGTACTCCTACCAATTGACTTGCACAATGTGATAATGCTTTGTCCTGCGACATTGCTATAGGATTGCGAAAAAGAGTTCTCTGATTTGCGACACTCCCTTAGAGTTACGATAAGAAAGTAATTTGATCTGCGTGTTTGATGGGTGCATGAGTGCTCACCTATTCCATAGATGACCCCTCCGAGCATTGCAATGGGATAGAGTGGAGGGAATCCGGCGATGCCCGCACTAGCTACCCCCACCACAAACTGTCCACTGCAAATGAGCAGCTGCACGAACACACCTGAAACGTATCGGAAACGTACCTTCGTACTGTATCTTGCTCAGCAATATCTTACCGTCGTATGTGTCATATCGTTTGATGAGAGCGAAGGTCGATCCGAAGAGTAGGGCAGACACGAGAATGAGCCCGGTGCCCGCAGCCTCCATGGGAAAGAGATGGGCAAGTGGACAGGGCAAGCTGAACCCAACACGAGAACAAGCATCAATCGACACATCAACCAAGGCATGCTCAAGGTTACAGAGACCGCTACAAAAACACAGTGCTCACGCGTGTAAAGAAACACGGTGCATGGTGTAATTCAGCCGTCGTCTTTGGGCTGCGGACAATATCTAGAAAAAGCAACAAGATGTAACACAAGTCTACCGCGACCCGACACAGTGACCTTTTCGAGAAAACAGCCGGTAATGGGGCGTCGTTTATTACGATTCAATACTCGTCTTGAACCAATGGGGTCTAGAAAGAGAGCCGCGAGAGGACGATACACACCACTCCTATCACGGTTATCACATAGGCAGTCGCCAGCTTGATGTAGTTGGCCCGACCCTGCAATGTGAAGGTGAAAGAAAGAGAGAGAGAGAGAAAAAAAGCTCACTTGAATCTCTTTGAACCAGAAAATCGACCAGGCAGATACAACCATACCGGGAGTCATTGAAACGACTGGGAACACAATAACCTGCAAACTTGAAGTAGAGGGAGGAAAAAGGAGAAAGAAAGAGAGAGAGAGAGAGAGAGAGAGAGAGAGAGAGAGGGAGGAAGAGGAAGGGAGGGAGGGAGAGAGGGAGATGAAGACCCACCTGTCCCAGGTGTTGATTCGCCACGAAGAACATGGACACTGCAGTAGCGTAGATCATCCCAGCGAAGACAGAGGGACACGCAATCTCTGGATTGATGAAGGGCACGTTGCGCCTGAGAGAATACTCTCTCTCCCTCTTCCTCTCCCTCTCTCTCTATCTCTCTCCCCCCTCTCTCTCTATCTCTCTACCCCCTCTCGCTCATTTATCTAGCCCACTTCATCATAGAGTATCCAACGAAAATCGCTAGAGATGCGAGAAAAGCTCCATAGAAATGCGAGAAGAGGTAGGAGTTGACGTCCTGTGGAGAGTTGTAGAGCTGAAAGTATACTTTGTAGTTTGTAGTTTGGTTTATGTTTTATGGTTTGACCTCGTGGTTTCGGATGTAGGGAGTGACTGGGGTGAGGAGGTTGCCGAACATGAAACCGATCACCACGCACATCGCAGCCGAACTGAAATCAGGAACTCTCTCTCTCTCTCTCTCTCTTTTTCTCTTTTTCTCTCCCTTGTCCTCACATCAACTTCTTCCTGAGTGTTGTCTTCTGCTCCTTCTCCTCTTCGTTTTTCTCTGTATCGAATTCCTTCTCCTCCCAAGCTGGATTGTACGCACCGGCGCCCGGCTGGAATAGCTCGAGAGTAATTGTAAAAACAGAAACAAACAACTCTCTGTATTGTTGTTTTGTTACTGTTACAACGATGTGAATGAAATGTGACATGCCTGTACCTTATCGAACACTGCCGGTTTGACTGCGATCGGATTGCTCTGCACCAGAGTGAACAAGATGCCGCTGGAAACGGATAGCCTATTCGACTCCAGTTACCCAATCTATTCGACTCCAGTTACCCAATGCATACGATGGCCACTCCGACGATGTTCAAAGTGTTGCTGACCGGAATCTCCATCTGCAAAACACACAACACACTCTGCAGACAGCTGCTCAAAAAGTGATGAAATCAAATGCGACGGGAGACCACCCACAATCTACCCGAAATAGTGAGCGAGAGAGATAAAGAAAGAGAAAGGGGAACGTGTTCACCTCGTATCCGAACAGTCCGAATCGTGCGATGGCCCATCCGACGACACAGGTGACGGTGTTCCATACGAGGGAGGCGATAGCCATTCCCAGACCCTCCATCGCCGGAAGACACAGCGCATTGCCTGGAATGATATCATGAAACCACGATGTATGAAAGAGTAGAAAGAAAGTTCATATAAATAGAAAATAATGAGTAGCAGTTTCTACCATGTAAACCTCCTATCGATGAGTGATCATGCATAGAAAGGCAGCTTTGCCGTTTTTATACAGTCGATTTTACCTCATCTTTATACATACAATTTGATGATGATAAATGTAACTCACCGACTGCATATAGCACTCCAGCCAGCATAGCCATGGGATAGATGGGAGGGAAGCCGGTCGACCAAGCCACCACTACACCTATCACCAGCTGGCCCACGCACATCAGAAACTGCGCGAAGATGCCTGAATCAAGATACTGTACTGTACATTGAGGTATAACTCACCATCCTTGATGTCGTATTTCTTGATGGGCACGTATGTGGTTCCGTAGAAGAGCGGGGACAGGACCATGCAGGCAAAGCCCAGAGCCACATTCGGTTCGAAGGCCGTCGACATGGCGAATCACATGAAACGTATAGCAATACAAGGAAAGGAAGCGCATGGACTGAATGATCACTCATCTCGCACAATGTCATCACAACTAAACGCACCACCTGCATATGTGAGTGTGCGGAATAGTTTTGGTACGCGCTGCCCGCACTTTTCCCTAGTAGATTATGCAAAACTGTCTCGATCACTGAAATCATTCCGATCACTCACGTACATTTTGAGTGAGATTAATGCATTATCATGTGATCACGGAAACATATTTCACACATCGCATACGATCATTTCAAGATTCTTGTTTGCACAGTCTTCGCGCACTCAGTCAGTGTGTAATTATGCAAATGAGGCGGTCATCAGCGGAGCGGGTGTGTCGTGACGTCACTGTTTGCGTTACCAGTACGTTTGCGCATAATTAACGAGCCTCGGAATCTCGGAATGATCAGTGTGCGACTAGTCTCTCTCTCTGGAATGGTCGCTTTCAATTCGCTGTTCTCGATTGTTCTGCTTCAAACTGCGAGGATGATGGAAGCATCCTACCAGTACAGGTGGAACGCAGGTATGTACTAGTATGATTCTGTCTACTAGTAACCACTTTGCAGATAAGAACACGTATGCGTGTGACTGTTTCGTGATGGACCAGCATGGAAGGATGCCTGTGGAGCTGATTCCCACAACGACCACAACAACAACTACTACTACGGTAGGGTCCTTCCTCCTTCTTGGACTATGATGCGCTGGAAAGCAAACTTGTGTTGTGATTGTCCCAGCACTCGCGGTGTGTTGGCAGCTATTGACTCTGGCAGCTTTTGACTCTTTTACGTGCAATCACCCTGTGGCCTAGTGGCTAGTGCGCGCTGCTTTCTCGCTGCTCGCTCCTCCCTCACTCCTCGAACGATGACGATTGAATAGTGTCCGAACAGCTGACGATGTAATTTCGCCCCTATCTAAGTTCAACTTTTTGGGAGTTTTGCGAAATTCAAGGACTTCGATTTCACAATACAGTAACCGAGATGTTCTAGCCCCGCCCACACGTGCCCGTTCATCCACTGATGCCAGCGGGACACGGTCGGTTCATCGGACGGCTACCTACTGCCACCAGGGAGGAAACAGAGAAGGCTCGTGTTCGATACGTTCATGTCTTTTTCTTATCCTGTACATTTCAGAAGTTCACTCTCATGGACCGGCTGCTGTCACTTATAGGGGCTGGGGAGGAGGAGGGAAACCCGGAGGAGTACATGCATGTGTTCGAAGGTGAGAGAGAGAGAGAAGTGAGAGAGAGAGAGAGAGAGAGAGAGAGAATGTTGCAGACCCTCTCGAAGACGCGTTCCCTCCACTCGATTCGGTGATGATGAGCGTTGGTCAGCGCATGTTCGGAAAGTACCTCGAACAGCTGAGTACGTTTTGATATCTTTCAACCACACGTGTGCATACATTTCAGAGAACGAGTGGAACTACCTGGACCGTTTCCGGTGTCACTGCACCGGCAGCATGCTAGACCTTCTCGAGGCTAGAAGATTTATCTCCATCAAAATCACGCATGCCTAATTTGGATATTACTTTATCAACGTGTCACTATCAATCAACAATATTAATAATTATAATAAAATGCGTTGGAAGACGAGCAGAATAAAGCTGTGAGAAAAGAGGTCACATACTACAGAACGGAGAAAGGAAGATCAAAGAGAAAAAATACAGTAGAATGACTAGGTGAATGCGGTTTCAATAGTAAGAGTAAGATCGTTGGTAAGAACTGGAAGGAGAGTACAGCTACTAGAGACATGCACAGCTGGAGACGACCATCTGGGGGAAGGTCTTCATGGCGATTCCTCCGTGGGAGTCGAAGTAGAGTAGGGTGAGCGAGTCCATTCTCTCAGGGGCGCAGCATACGGCGGGGGCGGAGGGAAGCGAGGCCGGCTGCGGGCCCAGCACAGACTGCAGCAGCGCGTGGTTCGACGGACGCACCTCCTGAAACACAGAGTGTTATGCATCTTGTACATGTGTTGTGAAACGTACCGGCGGGAGGGGGAAGGGACACTGTCCGGAGCAGACGCCTGCCTCGAAGGACTTCGGGGCGATCACCCAGTCGCGCCAGCCGACCTCCGCGAAGTCGATGCGGAGAGAGCTCAGACCGCACAGCTGCAAACAATGCAATCTCTCTCTCTCGCTCTCTCTCTCTCTCTCTCTCTCTCTTCTTATAAATATTTGAATCTAGAAAGAAACTGAAGTCTTCGTTGACTACTGGTCGTGTGAGTGAGAGAAGCGGTATTGCAAGTGATGTTATCTTTCTAACCTTCTGTTTGTTCTCATCTCCATCTAGAAGGAACACGTCGAGATCCGAAGCAGGTGTCGTTGTCGCCACATCTTCATCCTCCTCCACTCCAAACCCATACCACGGGTCTTTCCTCAGTCGCTCCATTCGCTTGCGGTGAGACATCTGCAAATAGCCGAGTGGTTAGCGCGCGCTGCCAGCAATCGCAAGGTCGCTGGTTCGATTCCCGCTACCGCAAAGAACGATGACGATTGAATAGTTCATCTGAACAACAATGTCGATGTAATTTCGCCCCTATCTAAGTTCACTTTTACAAGTTTTGCATAATTCAAAACATCGGTTTCCCACAAACCTTCCTCTTCTTATGAGTGGTGAGTCCGAGCGGGCCCTTCTCTCTCCACTGCGAGAGATGCTCACGCAGCTTGGTCTCATCGGGAACGCGAGCAGTGGTCGACTTGGTCGCGTCGCCAGAGTACTCGAAATAACCTGAACAAATGAGCCACAAGTACTACGACGTGTGCGTACCGGTCTCCCTCTTCCTCCTCTGCTGCAGGTCGACCTGTCTTCGAATGCGCCGGTCGTCGAGGACGTTGTTGGAGCGGGCGAATACGAGGAGGAATGGAGTGGCTCGCGAGATGATCTGCTGCACTGGACGCGTACGCTTTCCATCCAGGCGAGTGAACTGGAAACGAAAAGAGTGCTTCACGTCGAGTGTATGACACACAATCAAAACCGCCATATTACTTGAAGGACTTATTGTTCTATTACTATAGTTTTGTCGACCTGTGTGATCATGTATTCCACGTTATACTGTCTAGAACTACTAGAACAAGTATCTCACCCTGAGTGCGATCCTAGTATTGTTTCTAGCATGCGCCCTGGCAATGGGGAGGGTGGCGTCCCAGACGACGGAGCCCCCGCCTCGATGAGTCTGCACCAGAAGGGAGTCCTCTGCAACACAATCACATAGGTATGCAAAGTACAATCACAGAGTGAGAGAGCGTACCGTTCTCGCAGCTGTCGTGCTGGCATATGATGGTGGCCTGCGGCGCGTGTCGACCGCGCACAGACATGTGCAACTCCGCACGCAACACCTGCATGGCAACAGTCACACGTTGCGTTTGTATGACGTTTGAAGGAGTATCCACAGATCCAGTACTTTCATAGATACAGATTGGTTGTCTAAGTCGTATCGGTATCGGTGGACAAACAAAGTGTGTTCCTCAAAAAAGTTTCTCCGACTCACCCTGTCTGCTTTCTTGAGGTCGCGGATGTCGAACATGATCACCTCGCTGCCATCCTCCAGCTCATCTGCAGGAAACGTCTCTCTCCCTCTCTCTCTCTCTCTCTCTCTCTCTCTCCCTCTCTCTCTCCCTCTCTCTCTCCCTCTATCTCTCTCCCTCTCTCTCTCTCTCTCTCTCTCTCTTCCTCTCTCTCTCCCTCTCTCTCTCTCTCTCTCCCTCTCTCTCTCTCTCCCTCTCTCTCTCTCTCCCTCTCTCTCCCTCTCTCTCTCTCTCTCTCTCTCTCTCTCTCTCTCTCTCTCTCTCCTCGCGGCGCCTTTGATCGCTCGATCATCCCCCGTTGTGATGCCATGTTCCTCTCATCAATCTATCGAGAGAGGGAGGAAATGCTAATGTACCCATGAACTGGGGATGTAACACATGGGAGAAACAAGTGCGACGAGAGAAAGAGAGGGGCTACGTTTCAATAACAATATGCATCACACTCCAATCGACAGGTGATTCAATGATATCAAAACATGTTCACAAGATGTTCACAAAGGAATACGTTTCAATGACGATATGTTTCACAACACTCACCTTTGAAGGGGGCGACGCTGCGAACGACGTTTCCATCGGCGTGCGAGCCGACACCAGCAAACTCCTGGACACACATGCTGTGGGAGAGAGAGAGGGGGGGGAGGGAGGGAGGGAGGGAGGGAGGGAGGGAGAGACAGAGAGACAGAGAGACAGAGAGCCAGAGAGACAGAGAGATACAGAGACAGAGAGATAGCGCTCGTACCTTGTATAATTTCTTCATGTAGTGCATCGCCTTCTGAGAGGTACGCGAGAAGGGGCGGTCGCCTGAAACACGAATGCATAAGAACATAATTTCTCGGACAGATGAGACAGACGAGAGAACTGACCATGTTCCTCTTCCGGCAGCTGGTCGAAGTCCATCAACACCTTCACCGTCTCCTGCAACACTCCAAGCTGCTCCTCCGTCGGACGAGAGGAGGAGAAGGAGGAGGAGGAGGAGGAGGAGTGCTGCTCCGCCAGTGACAAGGAGAGCAGGGGTATTAGCAGTACTAACCAACGCATCACTAAAAATAGGAATTCCAGAGCCACTTATACTCTTATACAACGCAAAGCGAACGGATTAGTGCAGTTGATTACAAGTGCATTAGAATGAACTAGTCTCGATATTGACAAGTGGAATTAGATTGATATGAACATATGAAGCCGAACTATGCGACTGATCGAAAATAGGACGAGCACTTGAACGAAAATATCGTTCATAAAAATGCCGAGGTGAGATGAAAGTTGTAGACTACTGAAGACAGCGTGGGATGATTGTGGAGAAAAAGACGACGCGGGAAGACTGACATGACAGGGATACGAGAGAGAGAGAGAGGGTGAGAAAATGTCACCTTGCCGCAATCTCACTCACACATCTCACATCATCACAAATAACACCTATTCGATATCGATCAATGCTCTCACTCTTATCATAGGGTCACGGGCCATAGAAAAGGGGAGAGGCATGCAAATCATATCGGGTTACGCAAAAGAGACTGCGCGCTGGATACGGTCAGTAGGAGGGAGAGAGAGAGAGAACCATTGAAACACGATTGACAGATCGCGAACCGCAAAAGGTCACAACTGCAAAGAAACCGGCGAGCGAGCGAGCGACAAAGGATTGTCAAAACGTAATTGTACACAATTCGGAGATTCACCTGTGGGAAGGTGAACGAGTACGGTAATCACAGGTTGTCACACTTGGCGCGCCAGTCGAAACAAAAAGCGATCGAGGCGGATGAAAGAGTGCGCGGAGCGGAGAGGGGCAGAGATAGGTGTGAAACCTATACTACATGGGAATTCAATCCGGACAGGTACACAAACAATGGGATGCATAGGGAATCGAGTGACACTAGTAGCGTCATCTGCATAACACGAGCGTACCTTGCGAGTGACGAGCGCAATATGGCGATGTGAGTCTACCGTACACCTTCCCCCCCCCTCCCCATCTCTCTCCTTTTGTTTCCACTCGCTCGCACAAGGTAATGGCGGCTAATCGAGGCGATGATTAGCATCGGCTCGAATGCGCTCAAAGCGTCCCGCCGCCAACACACCGCCAAAACATCTTCATTATGCAAATTACACACGGATACTGTAATTAGGGCAGCCAGGTGAGGAGTGAGGACAAACAGGGCTGGAATATGGCGGGCCGCCAGGCTGAAGGGGTTGTGTAAGCATGTCAGCCGGTGCTCGCAACGCGGTTTAACATCCCAGCGATGCTAAGATAACATTTGGGTTGTCGGATCAACCCGGGTGATTGGTGTAGCGAGTGAGTGGAGTGAGAGTGCGGCGAGAGAGTGTGCGCGTATGAGAGGGTCAGGGACAAGAGTCAGAGGACAACTGTTCCCATCAAACCCCGCCATTTAGCGCCAGCCGCGAGACAAAGTGAGTTCTTGCTTCCGTCCTTGTTCGGTCAACTGTCATAAGTCAAGTCTCCCCCGGGAGCATAGGCGACGTTCGAGTCACACTCGCAAAACTATATGCGCTACTCCCGTGGGGGCAGCGCGTGACAAAACGATGGGATACTTTGTGAATAGCCAGAATTTTAGCATGCTCGATTGTGCATAGAGAGCGCGACGATGTGTCTGGAGAGAAATGATGTGGGGTGGAGTGAGGGTGAGAGGAGGACAGAACGCGCGCCGACGCCACGCAGAAAACTCGCTAGGGAGGTAAGCCCTGCCCCTGGATACCTGGCTACATGCCTTCCCCCACTTCCTTCGATTCCTCCGTTCATCTCCCCTTTACAGGTACTCGGAGACGTCACGATGCCTTCTTCAGGAGAGGTGAGCTCTCTCTCTCCCCCCTCTCTCACACTCTTTCTCTCCACCCCCCTCTCTCTCTCGCTCACCCCTCTCTTCTAGGATGTCGTGAACGACAACTCGGCTGGGGATGAGGTGGAGCAGAAGGATGCCAACAACAACGCCGACATGTTCGGCAAGAGCAAGGTATACGGTAGCCTACCGTAACCATGTAGCTACCGTATCCCTAGTTGTCGAACGAGAAGCCGACGTCGTCGGACAAGCCGTCGGCGGAGAAGGGGGCGAACGCGCCGAAGACGACGCTGAAGGGACGGCTGCTGGTGCCGAATGGGACTGTGGTGGAGGCAGAGAATAGGAAGTGAGGGGACGGAGAGAGGAGATCGGGAGGGGGATAGCAGACTGAGAGACATGCTCGGAAAGAGAAATAAGATTTTCTTCTCACGATTACCAGTAGCGTGAAATCCCACTTAGTAGACAATCCCCATTTGCATCCATTGTCTAAAATTCGACATTTGTAGTTTGCTTATTGTCTACTCTTTGATCTTTGAATGTTTCCTTTTTTTTCCTATTTCACTATCCTACCGTAAGCACTGTTATGTTTTCCTATGATGCACATGTTAAGTACTCAACACGGTAATAAACTATATATTTAGATTAGAAAGTGAGGGAAGAAGGGGGAGAAGATGGTCAGACATTCTCGAAAGAAACCGTTTGAATAAGGATGTGCAAAACATTAACAGCCGGGTGCAAACTATGGAAGCTGACATATCATATACGATAAGTGATTTTACCACTGTCAGATACGAGGTGACTGGGCTACTCGGCTCGGGAGGATTCGGCGATGTGTATCGGATCGAGAACATGGATGACTATGAGGTATACGGTAGATACAGTAGTATTTCATTTAGAATACTGTGAAACTACTGTTAATGTACAATGAACTTCAGCGCTACGCGATGAAGACTGAGGTGTTGACGGTGAAGAAGGAGACATTGAAGGTATACTGTGGATATGTTTACGGTATATTGACTGATTTCCAGCTCGAGGTGACGATTCTGATGGACTGCACCAACGCCAAGGATCGCGACCACTTCATCAAGTGCATCGACAAGGTATACTTCCGGTGAATCGAGTTGGTTACTGTAAATCACCGTAATCGCAGGGTCGAACGACCGACTTCAAGTTCGTAGTGATGGAGTTGGTCGGAAAGTGTATCGATTCGATCCGCAAGAATGTGCTCCAGACAAACTTCACGTGAGTACGGGGTACGGTAAATTGAATGTTAGTTACTTTTTTTTCTTTTCAGGAAGAGTACCGCGTTCCAGATTGGCATCCAGACTCTACAGGCTGTGAAAGACTTTCACAAGCTCGGATGGCTGCACAGGGACATCAAAGGACAGGTATACGGTAGACAGGAACACTGTATTCATTAGCAGAAAACGGTAGTTAGGAGATTACTGTACCTACCGTACCCTCGCTCAGAACTTCGCCATCGGACCGAACGACCGCGAGGCTATCATCTACATGCTCGACTTTGGAATCGCCAAACGATTCCTCGACGATAAGGGAAAACACATGTTGGTATTCGTACTAGTTACGGTGATAGTTAGGTATACGGTACTTTTTCAGCCCTGCGCGAAACAAGGTAAAGTTCCTCGGCACGCTGCGGTGGGCGTCGCGCGCGTGTCACAAGGGAGACGAGCAGGGCAGGAAGGTCAGGCAACGCCCACTCACGCCCCGCCCACTCACGCCCCGCCCCCTTGCAGGACGACGTGGAGGTGTGGCTGTACATGCTGATCGATCTGTTCGACGACTCTGCTCTGCCGTGGCAGTACCAGAAGGAACGGAAGATGATCTACCTCGGAAAGGAGGCGCTCATGAAGGAGACTGGTGGGTGGAGAGAAGTGAGACTGGCATATATAATTATCATAACATAATAAATATAAAAAAACATAAATAAAGGAATAAACAAAGGAATAGGAAAGGAACACAGAGGACATAGGAAATACAACAAAGAAAATAGAAACAGAAACGTGATTTGCAGTGTCTGACATGTACAAGAACATGCCGCGTGGTGTGTCGAGGGTGATTCGGTACGTGCGCGAGCTCAAGTTCGCAGACGAACCCGACTACGACAAGATAGAGCGCATGCTCAGAGGGGTGGGTGTACGGTAGTTGGGTACTGTAGGCAACCGGGTTACGGTAATTGTAGATTGCTCGTGACGAGAAGGTTGACCTGGAGAGGAAGCTGGACTGGGTGGGCATCATCGGAAAGATCAAACTCAAGCGCAAGCCGAACCGGGAGCGAAACCAGGAAGGGGTGGGTACTAGAGTGCGAAGTAATCGAGG
Organism: Rhabditoides inermis; assembly: GCA_963966185.1. Classification (NCBI taxonomy): domain Eukaryota; kingdom Metazoa; phylum Nematoda; class Chromadorea; order Rhabditida; family Rhabditidae; genus Rhabditoides; species Rhabditoides inermis. The sequence goes on along the minus strand of CAWZYM010000217.1, from coordinate 716,844 downwards.
GTGATTTATTATGTGTTCTCAAACAGTTTCACTACTATTACTCAGTTTGTTTATACTTTTTGTTTACTACTTTGTTTCAGTACTACTCCGAAGAGTGGACGCAGGTGGACACGGGAGAGGGAGAGGCGCGCAACGCTGCCGCACCGTGAGTGACCGTACCCCGCACACGTACAGTATTCCTCTCAGGCACTCGCGCCGGGAGCTGCGCCGTCTGAAGCTGTCCAAGCAGGAGGTGGACGCGATGAACAAGAAGTTCAACCAGGCGATCATGGCAGCTGTCGAGTTGGAGGCCAAGGAGAAGGAGAAAGAGAAGGTAGCCACATGAACTTTTTTAAGGATTTTTTACTATACTTTTTTTAAACTTTACTTTATTCTTTTTTTTTACTTTTTTTTACTATTTGCAGAAGAAGAAGGGCGGTCGTACTGGTGGTCGCAGGAGAGCGGACGGGGCGACTGTGGAAGATGCGAGGACGGTGGAGAGCGGAGACGAGAAGCCACAATCCGACGAAGACGCCGTAAAGAAGAAGAAGGTGGCACATCTCTTCCGTCGCCCCTCATTTGCATATTGCAGAAAGCGTTGCGCAACACTGCAGGCGATCAGAACACGACGGGTACAGAGGGAGGGGGAGGAGCGAAGAAGAAGGCGAATCGAACACAGAGGAAGAGGGGAGACGGCGGAACGACGGGCGACGATGGAGGAGGGGTGGGTCTGTCTCCCTCTTTCTCCCCCCCCCTCTAACGCCATCTCTTGCAGACGGTGGTTGGTCCGTCTACGATGAAGCCTGTGGCGGATGCTCCGGCGAGGAGGGAAACAGCGTCCAAGGAAGCAGCTCCCAAGAAAAAGAAGAAGACCACCCTCCGAAAGTAGACAACATCCAGACACGCTTACACTTAGAGAGATTGTTATCACTTACATTTACTTCACTTACATTACTAGAAATCAGAAATAGCGCTCCCCGGTTTTTAACATTTGCCTTGCGCTCTCAGCAGATAAACAGTTCATCGCTTTGCTTTCAAACTTTGAAACTACTTTGTTTTACGTATCCATGCAAATTCCCTCAAAGTTGTGTTGTCTGTTTGAAATCTGGAAATCATGATCGGTTGAACTGGTTAGTCGGAGCTTGGTATCAGCAGCATTGACACGAGAGAAATCAAGGATATCAAGCAAGCTCTGAATGCTCTTATCGTCGTATCCCGAACCCTAACTTCCGTAGTATACAGTAAGTACATATGCCATTTTTCAACACCTGGCATGCAACACGAACACTCTAGTTTTTATACATTTTATTAGGCGTCTCGATGTCAGTGAGAACACATTGATATTCAGATGATAAAGAGGGTGTGATAGAGTGATAGAGTGATTAGGCGTTGGCCAGCTCGTCCTGGGCTCCGGTAGTGATGAGATGGGCGAAGGCCTTGTAGTCGACCTGGCCTCCCTCGATGGGAGGGTTGCCCTTGCGCATAGCCTGAATGGTGACGTCATTGTCTGTATGTCTGTCTGTCTGTCTGTCAGTCTGTCCCACCTTGATCTCGTCATCGTCGAGGGGCTCTCCGCGCTTGTTCGTCAGGATCTTCATCAGCTGATCCTCCGAGATCTTTCCACAGTCGGTCTTGTCGAACATGGCGAAAGCTCCGACGATGGTCGCCTCGGGGTCGGTTCCTGAAAGGGGGCGGGGTGAGCGGGGAGGGGGGGGGGCGTGGCTTGAGTGGGCGGGGTAACTGACCGGTGAGGCGCTCTCCGAAGAGGGTGAGGAAGGTGGTGAAGTTGAGGGGTCCGCTGGGCTCCTTGAGCATAGCGTCGATCTGCGAATCGGAGGCGATAGCTCCCATCGAAGCGTACAGATCCTTCAGGTCGGACTGAAAAACGAGACGGATGTTCACTTGTTTGTTTATTTGTATGTTTATTGTCCATGTGCGCCCATTCATACTTTGAAGTTACTGCAGTGTGATTGACGAAAGTGTTTTGGCCGGGATGTTCTAGGAATCGAGTGAGAGAGAGAACGTATCTCTCTCTCTCTCTCTCTCTCGTTTCTCTCGCGCTCTCTCATCTCGCCCCGCTCACTCTCCTCTCATGCCGCGCCCGCTGGCAGCTTTACACCCGTTGCCTGCTGTAAGTAATCGATGCCTCCCGATCACTCCCCCCGCAATGCCCTCAGGCTATACGATTGCCACATATCGAACGAGTCGTATTGATTATCATCATATCAATCAAAACTATGAAAACGAAGGTTTCAACTGCGCGCATTGATAATATGCTGCCTATATTCGTGACAAAAAAGCTACCTGGGAGACTGTGGAAATCTAATTTCTCTGGTTACATAGTCTCGCCAATCTACCGTAATCCTTCAAAGTACCGTACCTTGGAGATGACTCCGTCCTTGTCCTGGTCCATGATTCCGAAAGCCTCCTTGAACTCCTGGATGGTCTTCTGGTCGAAAGACGCGGCTCCCGACTCGGACCTGGAGTATTGATCCGATTATCGATTTGTTAGATGGATTATTGATTAACTCACCTGGATCCCGAGCGCTTCTTGCTGGACTTCTTCTTGGCGGCCTTGGACTGAAACGATCGTTTTGAGATTCGGGGTTTCTTCGTGATACTGTACTTCTGATTTGGAAGTCGATGCAAAATTTAAGCACGTTTTAATTTCGATATAGCTATACCTTCACATGCTTCTAGCAGTGTCGTGTTACGAGTTGCATGAATGGAATTAGGGACTCACCATGTTGACTGGAGACAGTGACTGCTTCAAGTGAGGGGGGCGGGCAGAGCAGCGAGTCTTATCCACAGGGGCTGGGTTACACTGCAAGAGGCCTCCCTCCCTCTCTCCCCTCTTCTTGCGGAGGCAGCGATGTGTAGGAGGGAGGGATGGAGAGAGGGAGAAAGAGGGAAAACAGCTTGAGGGAGAGAAAGAGAGAGAGAGAGAGAGAGAGAGAGAGAGAGAGAGAGATGGAGAGGGGACTAGCATGCTACCTGCCACACACTTCGAACGCGGAGAAAACCCCGTGGCATGGGGTGACGGAAGAAAAAGGGATCGATCGGGGATCGGTGTGTTCACGGAATGCAATTACATGAAAAGGTATCCATGAAGAAGATGCATGTTCTGTTATTGATTGATGTTTTCACCTCATAGAGGTGACGCTTTGATCGTTTGCCTAGCAAGTGACAAACTGAGTTGTAATTTGAGACAGAACACGCTGGGTTTGTGTGTTGCAAGTACTCACAGTTGACGTCGCACTCACAATCAATTATTGATTCAATTGTCTGATTGATGCAATAGGGTTTATTCAAAGAATCTGTCTGTGTTGTGTAAGCATTTCCCAAGCATCAAACAACATTTCCAGGCGGTCAAATAACAGTGACTGTAAGAACAATGAAAAGAAATGGTTGATGGTTGATACAACATGTTTTATAGCATTAATAAACTTTATCAAACCGCATCCGTATCGCAGATCAAAAAGTTAACGCACATATGCACCACACTTGATGCAAAATCTCTATTATGATTATGATTGAAAAATATGCAAGTGATATTCTAACCTGAGACACAACAAAAACTAAAACATTCACGTTCTATAGTGTATTTTTGATACTTTTCCTGCTTTATCGAAACTGTAACTGTAATGATTGAACCTTGGAATTTGGAATGGTGTTGCGTCATTCTACGGATTGGATGAGTGGGCATTCACGTGAACTGTTAACTGCATATAGTGTTCCCTCCCGCTTCCTGCATCCCCCGCTAGAACGACTGATAACAACAAATAGGCCCACAATTAAACCACACACGTCTGCAACATTTTTGTGTAGGTGTGATAAGTGATAGGATAAAAGGGAGTTGGCGAGATCGTCGATCATTGGAGATTGGAGAGATGAGGTCGTGGGTGGTCCTTCTGCTGCTGACACAGGCTGCTGCCTACAAGGTGCTCGTATTCTCGCCCCCGACCGGATACAGCCATCTCAGATTCATGGGAGCCATCGCGGACACGCTGCAGGATGCGGGACATGAAGTGGTTCGTGATCATCTCTCTCTCTCTCTCTCTCTCTCTCTCCCCCCTCTCTCTCTCTCCATTCTCTTCTTTCCAGCACGTCTTCCACCCTTCGATCAGCCCCTCTGACGAGAGAGTGATCGCCCACTCCGCCCACCCCTGGATATACAGAATGCGGCCAGAGTTCGTACAGCAATTGTTTGTCGAGGTAATCACTGTTCCAATCTCACTCGCACCACTTCAATCGAATCGTATATTAAAGATGGTTACGACTGTTGAACAAACGAATAAATACAAGTTTCGTTTAGAACCGTTTCTACGCGAACAAAACAACTCTGATGTGGCTGCGAATGACGCAGGACTTCTTCAAGACGCAGTATGACATATGTGAAGGTGCGCGTTCTTTCTCTCTCCTTCCCTCCCTCCCTTTCTCCCCTCTCTCCCTCTCTCCCCCCCCCTCTCTCTCTCTCCCTCTCTCGTCGATCAACATAGCAAATTTCAGAGATCGTGAAGAACCATACCCTGCATTCTGTGTTGCGAGCGGAACGATACGACGTGGGCATATCCGAGATATTTGGGATGTGCGGGTACGGACTATTCGAGGTAAGAGAGATGGGAGGAAGAAAGAGAAAGAGAGAGAGGGAGAAGGATAGAGGGAGAGAGAGGGAGAGAAAAGGAGAGAGAGAGAGTTCTCTCCCAGATTGCTGACATCCCGCACACCCTGCTCGCTTCGTCGGTCGGTCTGGTGGACTCTATCGGAGGCTACGTCCACACACCCGTCCTTCCCAGCTATCAGCCATGTATGTCATTGTAACCACAGAATATGTGAATCAGATATCTCCAGTCGCTATCACCAACTTCTCCGATCGGATGACGTTCCCTCAGCGGGTCGTCAACTTCATCTGCAGCATCGTCTCCCGGCTCGTCACCGAGTACGGCATCATCAACTCGTACAAGGTAGGTGGACTGTATAAAGCAATACAGAACCATTTGTGCCGTTCATTGCATACTGTTTCAGCGTCTTTTCAAGCAACACGCGGATCTCGATCTGGACATTGACAGAATAGTCAAGGACAAGGTACGAGATGAGAAAAGGAGAATGAAAACAAACAAACATATCTAGGTGAACTACATTCTGGCGAACACGGACGAGTACGTGGACTTCCAGCGGCCAGAGTCGAGGAAGGTGGTGCACATCGGGGGAATCAACATGGCCAAGCAGACGCCTCCCATCGATGAGGTGGGAGAGAGAGAGGAGGAGGAGGGGTGGAGCATGGGAGAGACGTGCTACGTGCACCTGGAATTATGTGGGGGAGAAGTTTTTGATGAGCGACGCGAGAAATTGTGCATGATAAATTGCCGCGAGAAATTGTGCAGAAATTGTGCACTTGATGATTCTCATCGGACAGTGGTGATAGGGTCCACGTCAAAATTTCCAGGATTTGCTGCGCATCGTGGAGCGCAACTCCTCCCGCGGCACCATCCTCATCTCATTCGGAACCAACGCCCCCGCAGACACTATGCCAGGCAATATCAAGGTGGACAGACAAGCGTCACTCAAACACCAACGCCCGTTTCAGAACGCGTTCATATCGGTGGCGCGTCGCCTGCCGGAATACGAGTTCATCTGGAAGTTCTCCCACTCTGCCCTCTCCAACCAGTCCCTCCCTCCCAATCTCCATGTGAGACCCTGGATTCCTCAGCCCGCACTACTGGGTAGGTTTGATTTTGTAAAACAATTCATAACATACATACCATTTTCCCCTTTCCAGCTCACCCACGAGTCGTTTCCTTCGTCACTCACGGTGGAATGAACAGTGTCCTCGAGACAGCGATCAAAGCCACCCCGGCCGTCGTCATTCCGCTATTCGCCGATCAGTTCAGGTAGCCGATTTTTTCCTCTCTCTCTCTCTCTCTCTCTCTCTCTCTCTCTCTCTCTCGTTTCCTTCTTCAATCAGTAGTTCTTCAGGAACGGCAAGATGTTGGAGTCTCGGGGCACGGGTGTTGTTGTGAACAGCGCGGATGTGTCAGCGGACAGTCTCCTGCAGGCCCTTCGGACAACACTCGGGGAGGAGTGAGTGAGGGGATGAGTCATCATGCGAGCATACATTGCAGGTTCCCCTCCCGCGCGTCGCGCATATCTCACATGATCCGACTACGGGGCACGAGTGTGCAACAGAGGGTGGTGCAGGCTGTGGAATACACCGGTCAGTCCCTCTCTCTCTCTCTCTCTCTCTCTCTCTCTCTCTCTCGCTCTCGCTCTCTCTTCATTTATTTGATTGCAGCCCGCTTCGGCAAGATGCGCGAGATCGATGTTGCCGGCTGGGATCTGTCTTTCATCCAATACTTCTCCATCGATGTCATATCCTTCCTTCTACTTTCAGCATTTGCCATTATCTATGTATTATACAAGGGTGTTTCCATTGTGATAAGCAGTCCAGTTTTCAAGAAGTCGAAACTGGAATAGAAGTGCCTTCCTTTGAATGTGTGCGTGACTGATAAACATTGAAGTGTTCATATCATGAAATTGTGGTCAACTCGGCAACTATACTGAGAAACAAAATAAGTATCAATATAATTTATAACACGACACAAACACGACAATATACTTTCTGAATATAACATATGCACAGACACCAGTGAAAGAGAAGGATGAGAGGGAGGGCTCGCGCGCACAAAATGAGAAGACTCGAAACAAGATCTCCAGGATACACGAGTTATCAGAAGGCACAGAGGGAGGGGGTGAGCAAAGGGGGAATGTGTGGCGAGCAGAGGAAACTGAAAAGCTTATTATGCGTAGACGGCGTGTCTACAGTGAGGCATGTGTGTGCGATGGGAGAGAGGGGGAGTGGACGCGCGCTCACATCTCCCTGGGTCGGTAGACGTGCTGTTGGACTCGCGCCGCCCTGTCGTCGCCTTCCTCCCCGCCCCCGCCACCCACGTACACAGACTTCTGCTCGTAGTCGTCGTCGTCCTCGTAGTAGTAGCCGATCGGACGAGGCGCTTCTGGAAAGAGCAAGGATGAAAGGGAGGGGGGGAGGGGGGGGAGGAGGGGAGAGAAGAGGGGAGAGAGAGTGTGTGTGAGAGAGAGGGGGGGGGGGAGAGAGAGGGAGTGAGAGAGGGGGGGAGGAGAGGAGGGAGAGAGGGGGGGGGGGGAGAGAGAGAGAGGGGGGGGAGGAGAGAGGGAGAAAGGTGAGCACTGACCGATGCTGGGTCGGACTGCGTACATGAAATTTGCATGTGGTAGGTCGTCGAGGGCGGGCTTTTCCTTCTTTTCCTCCACGGAGTCGCGGCGGTTGAAGCGGAACGAGATCATGAACACTATCACCACGATCACAACCAGGATAGCCACTACGCCGCCGATGCCTGCAAGGAAACGAGTACACAAACAAACAAACACGGAAACAAACAAGTAAACAAGGCGTACCAGCGGTGATGATGGCGACCTTGTGTGAGCGTGGCTGGAATCGCGTCTCGCACCTCTCTCCGGAGAAGTTCTCTTTGCATTCGCACTCCACGAATCCCACTGGGTTCTTCCGACACACAGAGTCGTTCAGACACCAGTTCGTGCAAGCGTCTGCAACAATCCATTACATCAGCCAATCTAGTCACTTAGGTAAGTTTAAAAATAACATCTCACAACAATCTATTTGCACTCACCTGTACAGTGGGTGCCGTTGCCCTTGAAGCCCGGTTTGCACTTGCACTGGAAGGATGGGACGTCGTTGTCGTCGGGGAGGTCGATGCACACCTGCAAGGGAGGAGTGAGTGAGTGAGAGAGAGAGCGAGAGAGAGAGAGAGAGAGAGAGAGAGATGAGAGGGGAAAGAGAAAGTGGGAGAGAGAGAGAGAGCGCGAGAGAGAGAGAGAGAGAGAGAGAGAGAGAGAGAGAGAGAGAGAGAGAGAGAGAGGAAGAGCTCACCGCATGCCAGCTGCAGTCATCCTCTCCAGTCGCGCACTGGTTCGTACTATAGCACTGCGACGAAGCCGTGGCGCCTGCAAACCAAATTATACAAATCATTCTACACAATACTTGGGTGACAATTAGACAATTGTAACAACAATGGTAACATGATCATCTCCAACCCACCCTGGGCGGCGGTGGTGTGGTCGGCGGGGCAGAGCTTGCACGTGGTCTGCTGCGACTCGTCCTGGAATGCGCCGCGCGGACAGAACTGGCACTGCTTGCTGCAATCCACACATGTTCCTCCCTCCTCCTCCCCCTCTCCCTCTGCCCACCTCGCAGCGACGAGGAACTGTCCCTGTCCGCATCGGGGGGTGTTGCACTGCTCGATGCGCGTCGCCGCCGCCGCTTCCGTCGTCGTTCCAGTCGGACACGACAGACACTCCTAACCACATTTTTTTGAAGTTACGCGTCTTTCTCGAGAGGGTGCCTCACCTTCTGCGCTCCCCTCGTCCTGTATGTGCCGATCGGGCACGGCTGGCACGAACCCGATGACGTCAGGTGTTCGCCGTCTGAAACGGAACGCTTCATTATATCCCATAGAACATGTAGCTAATGTTTTTCTTGTATTAAAATTACTGAATACTCGAGTACACAATAGCGTTTCCATAATAGCGTCACTCACCGGGACACTCGTCTCTGCAGTGTGCCGCATCGGTGGCAGTATCCGAGAGGGTCGTCTGTCCCACCCCACACGCCACGCACGAGAACCGGCCGCCATTCGGCTGGTAGAAGCCGTGGCCGCACGGCGTACACTTGCCGAGCGCTGGAACGATTACATGAATAGAGAAACGTACACTGGAACGTACCTAGGTGGAAGAAGTGACCGGGCGGGCAGTTGGCCTTGCACAGCTCGGCTCGGTCGGCGCCCGTGCCATGGGTCGTCTCCCCGGAGGGACACGACTCGCACTGCAGACGACCGGACTGCGACTGGAACTGGCCCGTCGGACAGCGCTCGCACGACGAGGACGTGGACGAGAAGAACGTGCCGGGAGGACAAGGCGCTGCAAGACAGACAGTCAGTCAGTACACCTCTTCATATACTCACCGCAGAGGTCTCTGACAGGGACTTGTCCGGCGGGGCAGGTGTACTCATCGACAGCTCGGAACGAGTCGAGGTCGGGACGGCCATTCGGAAGCACTTTCTCCAGGTTGAACAGGTCGTTGACGAGAATGTCGTTCTGAATAGCATCGACGACAGTCAGCTTCGTGCCAGATGCGGCATCCGTGACCAGCTCCCTGGAAAAGAGAGGGTCGATGAGAGAGAGAAAGAGAGAAAGAGAGAGAGAGAGAAGGAGAGGGAAAGAGAGAGAGAGAAAGAGAGAGGGTCGCACCTCTTGACGGGTAGGGTGATAGTGACGTGGAAATGGGGCGTCTCCCTTGCCCTCCTCCTTCCCGCGTTGTCTCCGCATTCGACAGCGATCTGCACGCCCACGCAACCCGACTCGTCTCTGCAATACCGATTGATTATTGATTGATCTATCGAGTGTTGATTGACTCACCGCACGCTGCACATGTCCCACTTGTTGTTGAGCGTCTCGATTCGCTGCCGCAACTTCTCCTAGAAATAGTGTTGAACATACGTTTCAATCATAACATGTGAAGTTTTATATGCAATGCATTTCAGTTTCCTTACTAAAAAGTAGTTTACTAAAAACACATTCTTTTGCGTGTGTAATCGATTATCAGTGTGATTCTCAAATATACCTTGAGTGCGGCTCTTCCGGCCTCGTTACAGATGGACACAGCCGGGTAGGCGATCTGCACCTTGACGAGCCGAGTCGCGGGGGTCGACCTGAACAGAACAGGTAAAGAAACAAGTAAATAGCAATAACACAAAAGCGCGTGTAATCACACTCACTTGGTGCATGCGGGATATGTGAATAGCTGCTCGCCCTCAGTGCGCGGCCGCCACAGGCCGTCGGCGGCGCAGGAATAGAAGACGGCCGCCGGGAGGGCGAACTCGTAGCCAGAGTGGCACTCGATGGCGCACGCCTGGGAAGAGGATCGGTGCGGCCACTCGACCGTCCACTCACCTTGTACCGGCCTCCTTCGCCCCATGTCTCGCACACCTGCAGGCCATTCAGCGGGTCCGCTGGCGGAGTGCAGTGCTCACGCAGAACGTGGACCTAGAGGGAGTTGATATATCTCTTCTCTTTCCCGCTCTTCTCCCCTCTCTTACATACCTTGAATGCGCAGTGTGTGGACGTGGAGTTGTCACTGGCGACGTAGAGCACATCGTAGACTCCCCACGGAAGCATCTGGCCCTGTCCGAAGTTGGACTCGACGCGGAGGATCGCTGAAACAAAACGACGTCATCTCTCTCTCTCTCTCCCTCCATCCCCCCCTCTCTCCACTCACGTCTGGGCGAGCTGAACTGCGGTTCCCGCCAGGTGACGTTGGTCTCCCTTTGGCTGGATATGACGAACACGTCTCCGGGGCACACCTCTGCCCGTATGGCCTGCTCCGTCTCCTGCTCCGCCTCCTCCTCCACTCTATCGCACGTCGATCGCCCCAGTCGCTCCACCTTGCCTGTGAAGTTGCCGTAGTTGGCGAAGCGGAGAGACAGACCGGTATAGATCTCCTGAAGCAATTTGTGAGAATAAGCAATAAGAAACAGCCAGGTTACCTCAGCGCTGTGACAGTGTGCGGCGAGAACTGGAATCTCTGAGTGGAAGTCGAGTACGCGGTGCCAGAGGGTCACCCGAGAGAGGGAACCCGTGAACGACGTCTCTCCGCCCTCCAGGGCAGCTCCCAGCACAACCAGGGCGCTAGAAAACAACAATTTATCATCTTCTAAAAAATATCTATTTGTTACTACTTCATGAACGCTACGTTTTTCTCTCTCTCAATATCTTATATTATAACCATCGCACTCACTTGACAGCGAGCTTCTTGTTGGTAGCGTATCCTCTGTCAGCATAGATCCGCACACTGTTCCACACCAGAGAGTACGAACCCATCTCCGGCGTCCACGTTAGCACCTGTTAATGGTTATTGATTGATTATCGATCGCTCGAACTCACCAGGTGATTCCACTTTCCGTCGTTCACCGGCTGGGCAGCAGGGAAGTGCATATGGAGGGGAGGCTCCTGATTATTGATTGATTTATTGATTGGACTTTTTTCAGGTAATACCTTCTCGAACAGGTCGAGAACAACGCTCTCGGATGAGATCTTGATGATTGGGCGAAGACGGGCCGAGTAGTTGGGATGCGAGCTGGAGTAGACGGTGGCGACCACTCCTGAAATAGGTTGTATGAGATGACGTAAAAAATACACAATAGATACCTTGGCCGTTCTTGTGGTCGAACTTGATCCATAGTGCGAGTGAGAGGGCGCCTTCTACCCGGACTGGCACCGGCTGGGAGGCGCGGGCGGGGTGGGAGGGAAGCGAGGAGAAGTGCAGGTCGTACGCAGTGTCCACCGGCTGAACCAACAACACTCTCACAGCCTGTTTAGTACAATAATACTACGATAAATCAGATACAACGAATAAATGATTGATTTTCATACAATGCCGACCTTCTCGCACGCGGCTCCGGTCATGTTGAGTGGACATAGGCAGTGGTGGCCGGCTATCTGGTCCAGACAGCGGCTGCCCAGGGGACACGCGGCAGTCGAGCACTCGTCCACGTCCGTCTCGCACGACGCGCCAGTGAAGCCTGCGAGAAGGTTGTTTGTGTTCTCTCTCTGTTTATTGGTGATTCTATTTACTCACCAGCAGGGCACTCGCAGCGGTGTCCTCTCCCAGATTCCTCCACACACTCTCCACCGTTCTTGCAGTCGAATTCTGTACAGGCAGGTCGTCGGAACTGACAGCCTGAAACACGGATACGACTACAAATTAAGGAGATCCTTCAGAACGTACCAGTTCCGAGGAAGCTCTTCGGACAGGTGCATTCTAGCCGACTGCCGTAGTCTCCACACACTCCGCCATTGTGGCACGGCTCGCCCACGCAGCGGTTCGGAGCGATCTCGCAGTTCTTGCCGGACACACCTGCAGAGTTGTTGAAATTTTTGTTATTGTTTATCTTTCTCCCACCTTCAGGACAGACGCAGAAGTAGTCGGCGACGAGGTTGACGCAGTGTCCCTCGTTCTGACACGGCTTCGAGGCACAGCTGCCCGCCTCCACGTCACACCTGAAACATTCACAAATAGACCAATCGATAAGCTAAACGATACCTGGGCCCGGTCCATCCGGGGGCGCAGTCGCACCGGAAGGACGCGCCAATGTCCACGCAGGTGGCGTTGTTCTGACAGGGGGTCGAGGCGCACTGCAATTCGGGTGTTCCACATGTTCCTCTTTCCTTGGATATTTGGAAACTTACCTGGTCGATCTTTGTCTCGCACCGCTCGCCCGACCATCCGGGCAGACAGGCACACGCGAACGAGTCCACCCCATCCACACAAGACTCCGTGCCCGGCTGTAAACAAATGTGTATTAGTAGATCATTTCTGATATCAAATCCTCCCGGCTCTATCACCTTGAAAGCTAAACACTTTATCATATGATGCGAGTCCGGACAAATGATTTGATTTGATATCAAATACCAATGAATCTATGGTTCACCTTGTGGCAGTCTGCCCTGGTGCACTCGTCGATGTTGCTCTCGCAGTGCGCGCCCGCGAAGCCAGCAGGGCAGTCACACGAGTAGACCGGGCCGAGGTTCGTGCACGTGGCTGTAAGAGGGGAAAGTGAAGGGGAGAGAGAGGGAGGGAGAGAGAGAGGGGGGGGAGAGAGAGAGAGATGCCCTCTCACCGTTGTTGCTGCACGGCTTGGCTGCGCAGTGGTCTACCATATGCTGGCACCGCGAGCCGCGGAACCCGGCCGCACACTCGCACGAGTAGCCATCGATCTGCAAATTGTTGTTGTTAGTGTTATTGCCCTCCAAGTCTTTACCTTATCCGTGCACGTTGCGCCATTTTCACACGGGGTCTCGGCGCACTCGTCAATGTCCTGAAGCAGGAAATAAATATCTACAGTAACCGCAAAGCATTCGGGACACACCACATCGCAGTTCTCTCCAGTCCAGCCTGCGTCGCACACGCACTGCTTGGAGAAGAGGGTGTCGACACAGAGGCCGTGCACACACGGGGAGGAGGCACACATGTCAACTGCAACACTTGGTTTGTAGAGTGTTCCGTACTCACAAGCAAATGGCAACAGGGCACCCCCCCCCCCCCCACAACTCTCTCTGTTTTGATGGAATCTTGTAGGCACGCCTTATACCAAGCCCTAGCCAAAATGAAAGTCAATTAAAGCTACAATTCCTTGTCAGCATTGTTTGCAAACGTACCCTTGACGTTGCATCTCTTTCCGGTGAATCCCTGGGGACAAGCGCACTCGAAGTCATTCACCAGATCCGTACACGTTGCGTTGAGAGCACACGGGCGAGACGCGCAGTCGTCTGAACAGAATATTGCAACTTACTTCTCAATTACTTTTACAAGTAGTTTTTGACCTCATTGCGTCAGATCCACCGCAACGAATCTCTATGGCATTCTTTTGTAGATGTGCATTAGAAGATAAGAGTACTGTGAACACCCGGCAGCCGTCTCTCAACTGGTTTTCGCCTGCACTCTCGAGGAGAAAGCGATAAAAGCAAGTGTGTGAGAGGACCGTCCGGCAGTCGCCCTGTGACTCACTCTGTGAAATGTCCACTTTCCATTCCTCTAGTTTTATTTCTTTGATATAGCTGTCAAATGAGTGTTTGGTCCAATCCATCTCACTCTCTTTCACTCCATTCAAATCATGTTCCCCCACTTTGCACTTTCCATGTATGTCGATTCCGAAGCGGCTTTCGAGGATTGTTTGTCACTCATGCAAAGTGTCATAGGCCAGGGAACATTCCAATACTCCATCTCTCTCTCTCTCTCTCTCTCTCTCTCTCTTCTTTCTTTCTTTCTTTCTTTCTTTCTTTCTTTCTTTCTTTCTTTCTTTCTTTCTTTCTTTCTTTCTTTCTTTCTTTCTTTCTTTCTTTCTTTCTTTCTTTCTTTCTTTCTTTCTTTCTTTCTTTCTTTCTTTCTTTCTTTCTTTCTTTCTTTCTTTCTTTCTTTCTTTCTTTCTTTCTTTCTTTCTTTCTTTCTTTCTTTCTTTCTTTCTTTCTTTCTTTCTTTCTTTCTTTCTTTCTTTCTTTCTTTCTTTCTTTCTTTCTTTCTTTCTTTCTTTCTTTCTTTCTTTCTTTCTTTCTTTCTTTCTTTCTTTCTTTCTTTCTTTCTCCACCCTTTCGCAAGAAGTGAACAGTTGTCGCCGCGTGAAACATCATATGTTCACCCACCTCCGTCTCTCTCGCTTTCAGTGAGATTAGTTATCACCCCATTCTTTCACGAACTCCAATGTCGCTTCCACCCCGGCCGCCAGCCCCCAACTTCAGACCACCCACTCCTTCCACTTCCCGCGCTCCTACTCCCATTCTCACTGCTCCACTTCCATCCACCTCCACTTCTCCTCCTCCTCCATCTCCTCCCCCGACACCTCCTCCTCCGCCATATTCCGTCTATCCGTCCGCACCGCCCCTCTTCTCCTCCTCTCCATTTGCCCCGCCCCCGGAGGCCCCGCCCATCAAATGGGCGGAGCTGGCCCGTCGCGGAGAGTACGCATCGATCTGCCGTCACTCTGCCCGCACCATGTTTCTCTGCTGCTGCTGGCCCATACACAAATGTGTCACGGTATGTTTTTGTTTTGTTTACGTGTTTGTTTGTTTACTTACTTGTTTACACTATACATTGCGTAATTAGAGTGATCACTTGTCGCATGTTCATGATAGTGGTGAGTCATCTCGAACACAGGCCCATCCACTTCACACAACAACACACATGTTTGTGTGCCATCTCTCTCATCTGAGAGTATGTGCACATCGTAGTTTCAAGTGTCTGTTTAGTAACTACGGCAAACAGTAATGAATAGGACGATTTAATGTTTACCCTACAGTAATGTGTTCGTAATGTGTCCACGTTAAAATTTGAAATACTTTTCAGGTGTTGGCATGTTTCGATACACTCATCGTCGCGTATTTTGCCTACAAGTCGATGAATCTCTTGGCTGACACCATATTCGAACCGTGAGTGGCCCATTCTTGACGCTCGTCTTTGTTTTCCGCTCGTCTCTCTCTCTCTCTCTCAGAGCACTGGTCAATGAAGGCATTCGGGCGAAGGTCAATTCGCATAGAATAAATGAAACACGCATTATTGCCCGCTAGAAATGCATCGATCCTCTTTTTGTCTCTGCGAAGAAAAAAGTGGGATTAGGGCGAGAGACTGCAAATGAGGGACAACCGCCTGAGGCTACATAGTCTATTCTGAGAAACAGCAACACAATCACTCCTCGACAACATTCGATTAGCCGTTGCAGTGATTCGATTAATTCATGCACGCCGCGCGCTTCTCTCTCTCTCTCTCGTTCTCTCTATATCTTTCTGTCAAGCGATCACCGGATTCCCATGGCAACCCTATATCGGATGGGTAACCGGGGTTCGCGCTTTCCCCATTCGCCAGCCACCCCCGATAATTCATCATTGCTTATGCATGGGATTGGGTTGCGGGATCACCCAAGAATGCGGGGTCACCCCTCCCCCCCCCTCCCACTCTCCATCGAATAACTGGCCGCGTTTTGCAAGCTGTTGTGCTGTCAGAGACATATTGGGGACAATCGATGGAGGAAAGTGAGCCCCGAGAAAAGAAAGAAGGGGGTATGGAGAGAAAAGGGATATGCTAGCTGTGCCCTCGAGGCGAGTAGCCAGCAGACGATTAATGCGCCTCCCCCGACTCCCTCTTCTCTCTCTCTCTCTCTCTCTCTCTCTCTCTCTCTCCTCTCGCACGCTTGTTTACCCCAAAAGAGCAAGAGAGGTCACTCGAGGGGATTAAATGGATTTCTCGCGATGGGATCAACACATCAGAAAAGAGTGTTGCGATTAAGTTTTGAATTATATTATTCTTGAAAGAAGAAGAAGAAGAAGAAGAAGAAGAAGAAGAAGAGAGAGAGAGAGAGAGAGAGAGAGAGAGACGCTTTCAGGCACTGGACGACGGTGTTCGCCTTTGTGTTCTGCACCCTTTTCCTCATCGTCAGCCTCATCGGAACTGTTTTCGTCATCCTCGCACACAAGAAGTCAGTCGTTTCACTTTTAACACTTCAACTTGTGCGCAGTCTGCGTCAACTTTCAACTAAATCCGATTTCCCATAAAAAAGAACAATGAGAAGGAGAGACTGTTTTGCAGGCAAATCGCTCGCTACTGCCTGCCCCGTCTGGCCCTTATCGGGGGTCTCCTCACTTGCTCGGTCATCGCGGCAGTCGTCTTCATGTGCTACTTCACTGGCGCACAGACCAGCATGAACAACTTCTTCTTCACCGTCTACCAGGTACGCAGAGCTCTTTGTCATCCCTCTATTGTTTACTTGTTGTTTTACTTGTTTGTTTCGAGTTCTTCTTCCCCGAGGCGATCGATGAGCGCGAGAAGAAGGAGATCAAGAAGGAGTTGAAACTGTGAGTTTAATATTATAACGGTATTTTTGTATTGTTAATTGACTTTTATTTCTATAGAGGCAACTCGTCGATTCGCAACAACATGTCATGGTGATGATTGCGAGTGAACCTAAACACTTTGAAGTGTCTAATAAAATAACCAGAGTGTGACGTCCCAATATGCACAAATTTATGTGAATGTTTCAGGTACTGCATCGGGTTCATGATTCTGTCGATTGTATACGCGACGTACAACGCTTTCGTTCTGGCCCTCACCCGCAAGTACTACCAGCACCTGGACCAGTTCACCCCAGTACCCCAACAGGAGCCCACTGCGCCCGAGTTCAACCCAGAGTTCAACGGACAGAAGGTCTAGGCAGTGGACAGTGGTGGTCCCCTTGCCAGTGGTCCCTCGAACAACCCTTGTGCTAGTCCCTCGTATAGATCTCTAGTCCCTTCCCTCTCACTTTCGCCTTTGCCCGCCACCGAACAAAACCGACTGCGATTCTCTGCTGATTCCGCCACCCGCCACCGACTCTTTTATGTACGATCTCAGATTGTGAAGATGATTGTTTTGCTAACTACGTGGTTTTGTGAAATGACATAAATGGTGATTATCAAGTTGGTCCAGCGAGAGAGAGAGAGAGAGAGAGAGAGAGAGAGAGAGAGAACGATGGATGACTGACCAATGTTATGTTCGCAGGTGGGTCCGTCCCATCCGGGCAGACAGCTGCACTTGAATCGGCCGAGCTTGAATGGCACACAGTCGGCGCCGTTCCTGCAAGACACATGCATGCAGAGAAGAGACCGATCTGCCGGCATTTTAACCGTTTCACATCGCGATACGTTTCAGCACACTCGTATCACTAACGGCTATGGTTGAACTACAATGTGTGTCTATGATCGTGAGTAATATAACTTCAAAAAAATGTAAATAACAGTACTCACTTGCACGGATTGGCAGCCGAGCAGACATCGTCCAGCTCGTGACAGTCGTCGCCCGCGAAGCCAGTACTGGAAAGGACATGGTACAAACCTTTTAACGAGAGAGAGAGAGAGAGAGAGAGAGAGAGAGAGAGGAGAGAGAGGGGGGAAGGGAGATAGTACCGGCATATGCACTGCGTGGTTCCGAGGCCGGGCAGATCGTGGCACACGCCACCGTTCTTGCACCTCACTCCGATACACTCATCCGTCCCGAACTGACAGCGAGAGCCGGAGAAGCCTGCAAGGGGTTGATATTGATTGATAATGATGTTACACTTTTTTCACTAATTTCGCCCATGTCCATCCGCAATTTTTCATATTCTATGAAGCATGATGCAAACGATAAACTTATTAGATATTATTCCTCACCCTCGGGGCAGTTGCACCGGAACGATCCAGAAGACGCGTCGCACACGCCGCCGTTGAAGCACGGTCGCGACTGGAAGTGAATAGGGTGTGTCTCTTCCTCTCTCCCTCCCCCCCCCTCTCTCTCTTTCTCTCTCTCTCTCTCTCTCTCTCTCTCTCTCTCACTCTACCTTGCAGTTGTTCTCGTTCCTCTCGCACGTGTCTCCCTCGTATCCCGGCTTGCAGTCGCACACTGCCACGTGATTCCGAACCACGCACTGCGACTGAAACGTAACGTGTTATAGTCTATATAGAACACATGTGACATCCATAAATTGCGATACGTTCCAGGAAACTCGTATAATTGACGGCTATGGTCGAGCTACAATTTGTGACCGAGATTTTCACATAAATACCAAAACCGAAAAACTACCTTGTGCTGGCACTTGCTGTCCTTGCAGTCGACCGGCTTGCATGCGGACTCCTCCGTGGAGGCAGTGGACAGAGTCGAGGTGGAGTTGGAACATTCCAGACACCTGAAGAATACAAACGTCCATCCACCAATGCTACACATGACAATTGTGCGACCCACTTCTGCTGTCCGACTCCGTGTTGGTAGTGGTGCAGGGGGCAGGGAGAGCACGGCTGCAGACCCGTCATAGAGTAGTGGCCTGAATAGGGTAGGCATATGTATCCATTTCACATCCCTCATTCTCTCCACTCACCAGCGGGACAGGGCAGCGCGCACTGGCTGGGTCCGGTCGATCCGAGTCGGGCCGTGTAGGTGCCGGCGGGGCATGTCTCGCACCGCTTGGCGCCCGTCTTGGGCGGGGGTCCGGAGAATGTGTGGCGGGCGCACAGCTGGCAGGGCACCAGGCCGGTGGGCGAGTACATACCGTTACCGCAAGTGGCTGCAAAAGTAGAATTGAAATTTGAAACTACTATATTCATGTATATTATTTCACCTCTCATCGTCTACTGATTTACTATCTTTAGATTTTTTTCAAATTGACTACATACTCTTTGCTCCATGCGGATTACTCATTTCATATAATTCGTCATTTACCATTTTGCTGAAACGTAACGTACACGAAACGCGCACCCACCTAGACACTGTCTGGCGTCAGTAGCTCCCTCGGACAGGGTGAAGTGTTCCTCGGGGCATTCCTTGCAGGCAGTCGCCCCGGATTCATCCTGATACGAGCCCAGAGGACACTTGATGCACTGTCCGGACACTGCGGCGGTGCCGGCAGGGCAAGACACTGAAATGCGACGGTTACTCGCCTGTCAATATAAATGAGAAGACAAAAAAGCTCACGGCACTGTGGCAGCTTTCCGGCTCCGGCGTCCCTCAGCACCTCTCCAGCCACGCATCCAAAGCCCTGCGAGACGACCGACTTTCCAGCAGACAGCGACGAGCAGCCCAGACCTCAAACAACATCACGTTTCAAAATTTGATATTAACTTAAGTAATGATATCACACCAATATCAGGCACACACTTTCACAACACATGGTCGAAAAAACACATTTATGCAAAAAAATACTCACCCTGTGCTCCGATGACGCTGTCTCCTCCGATGGCGAGGAGTGACTGGACGGGCAGGGTGGCTCCCGGGATGCGCAGGTCGAAGATGGTCCTCAGGGTGAGCCCGCACAGATCGTAGAACACGTCTTGCAACACGGAAGGCAGGATCTGGATCGTGTAGTTGGCAGTCACCTGGAATAGAAGGGTAAGTGGTGGGTGTCTTTATGTTTTTCCCCTGATTCTACAATCCCTTAGATTTCATCTAAAAGATTTATCGTTCATAATACATTGTCAAAAAAGGTCGTTCATAATACATTGTCTGCTGAAAGAAGTTGTAAAAAAGTGAATTTAGTATCTCACTCACCATAGTATCCCTAGACTGGAACAGAGCCTCGAGCATGCGAACGGAGACTTGCACCGACGACGAGCACCTGAATATCGATTGATTATCAGTTAATTGCTCATCGACTCACCTCTGGGACAGGGCGGCATCGAGCTGATCGAACTGGCTGCTGGCATACTGTGTGTATCCCTTGAGGCACTCCTGTGTGGGCGCCCCGTTAGAGGGATACTCCACCGACACTGTCAGCTCGTACCGCGCAGGCTCCGTCACTGAAATGAATAGTGTTTATTGAAGTGCTAATACTTTCTGACTAAGTAAGATCCGTAGCATTTGTGAGAGAAATACAATACCCTATATATAGAAACGTACCCTTCTTGATACAGCTGGGGGCGGTGTTGCGCGGACTCCAGACTCCGTTCCTGCATTGGAACACCTTCTCCAGCTTCTCCTCGTCGACGAAGCGATAGCCATCCTCGCACTCAACCACACACTCGGTCGTGTCGTCCTTCTGTGCGCATCTGCAACAGAGACCATCTCTCTCCCCCCCCCTCTCTCCATACCTCTTGACAACATGTGGTGCTGCCGCGAGCGCATGCTGTGTGCACGGTTCGGGTGCGTAGGCGACTTGGAAGAGGCACTTGTTTCTGTTGCCGACAGCATCCGTGGCAGACACCTCCACAGTCACATGCTCGCCGAGTGACAGAGTGGCCGACGCGGGAGAGAACTGCAGTTCATCAGTTGCATTCAAGTTTACATTGAACAACTATTCTTTTCGTCAAATCAAACCAAAACAGTCATGAACATCTCCCACCTTGACCTCGGTGATATTGCTTGCGTCCTGAATGACCATCTGGACAGTTGTCTCGTCGAACACCACTTCGGTCTGATTGGCGCCGTCCATGGCAGACAGCGTGTACGAGTCCGGACACTTCATCACCGGCGGGGTCGTGTCTGCAACATGGTTGCTTTCAATAGTTGTTTATGATATTAGAGACCTTTCGATACTCACCGGGAATCCTGATCTTGATGACGCACTCTGCCGTGTTTCCGGCGTCGTCGAATGCCGTGTATGTGACGTCGGTGTCAGTGTGCACGAGTCGGGGAGTGAAGAAGCCGGACGGCTCCACTCGCGTCCAAGCAACCTCAAATATTTTGTCGTTAACGCACCCTTCTTGACTTCTTTGACGTTTTGTTATGATTAAAATCATTCGACTCACCCTTCCGCTGTTGTCTTCCGCCCGCGGTGCGGTGAAGTTGACAGCAGCCAGCTGACCGAACTCGTCCTTCGAAACCTGAAAAATATGAAGTTGTACCTCGTATGATGAACAGGTAAACAATAGCTTACCATTAGTGGCTCAGTGGGGCAGTTGGTGAACCTCGGCGGCTCAGAGTCCATGCAAGTCGGAACGGAGCCGTTCCATCCAACCTACAAATTGTTGTTGTTTACATGTTCACATGTTTGTTCACACCTGTAGATGTGCGGGGACATCGTAGGCGGCGTTGAGAGGCGCGAGACAACCCTTCATATCGAACTTGAGACACGGGTGGCCCTCGTATTCCGAAACGCCCAGAAGGATGTACCTGAGAGATGAGAAACCATAGACAGAGAGAAAGAGAAAGTGAGAGAGGGGGAGGTCACTCACCTTGCCCTGAGAGGAGGGTCGAGCTCGAACTGATGGAGTGCGTTGTGGTTGCCGGCGGGTGTCTCGAACTCGACGGGATAGGTGTCGTAGTTGTGTGAGAACTGTAGCTTGTAGAACAGCTGCATCTTGGTCACGTGTCCCCGCAGAGTTCCGGACCCAGCCACGCCAGACAGCCTGCAAAAAGTTGTGTTGACATTGAAAACCTTTTTTTCTTCACACTGACACCAAGTTGTGCATTTTCTGCACAATTTTTAACCCTGGCGTGTATTTAAATATCAATTTGCGTGTCTATTTTTGATGTTGCATTCGTATTTACAGTGCATATCATATGATATGAGTAAATGTTATGCTCAATTGCTTATTTGGAAAATATTCGAATGAATGACGTTGAAAATAACGGAATAACATTCCAATTGTTCAGCATGCGTCTTTCTGACAATCATACATCACAGATCGTTAGTTCGTTTGCTAATATTGAATGTAGTACGGTAATGAAATAAATCACACGTTTTGGTTGAGTGTGAGGGGAGGAGTACTAACATGATTGGGTTGACGTAAGAAAAGTAAGGCCAATATGTCAACATGATTATGATATTTGTGATTGTTATTTTGCAGCATGTACATGCATAATAAATGTGTATGTCCAACAACACTCGCTTCTAGGAATGATGACTCGTATGTAAAAAAAAATGTGACGATAAGTTGCTCACCTGAGAGTAGTGAGAGTGTACACTCTCTGGAGGTCGACAGACAGGAAGATGAAGGCGTCCTTGGAACCACACCAGCCAGTCGAAGAGAGACGAGCCTGGATGGAGGGAGGGGTGCGAGAGAGAGAGAGAGAGAGAGAGAGAGAGACTGCGCACCTTGTGGGGCTCATATCCCCAGTTGTTGGCGTCGCTGTTGTCAGCGAATGCCCCATCCGGGATGAATCCGCTTCCGATTCCGACGTCTTCTGACAGTACGCAGGCTGCTCCCAGCTGGCAGTCCAGTCTGTCCGATGGGAATGGGTGGAAGCCGGGCCGGTTGCAGCCGAACCTACAAACATACTTTTACCATTATTTCCTATATCTCCCTTCTCCTTTACTCTCAAGTCATTATTTCTCCATTAGTTATTCCGCATATTACTGTGCCTACGGTTCACACAATCCAATAACACTGTATCTAACGATAAGTATTAGTATCCATTACTTAGTTAATAAAGTAGATTGTCTTCGACGACTCCACTATAGCATAGAAACAATGGAAATATTTCTCAGACTCTTTGGTCACATCGTACTGTAATTTAGATGTAATTTAGAGCGAAAAAAATACTTGTCATTGCGTATAGGAATCTAATAAGAAAACAAACAATAATCATGACAAAGTGACGCAAAAAAATATTATTCACTTCGATACGAGAATTAGTTTTTCCACGACTCACCTGGCAATAGCTCCTTCCTCCACTGACGTCAGCTGGACTGAGCCATCCTCCGGGAATCCAGGATCAACGCATACCGGACCTAGAACATAAGCTTATATAGTTTCTATTCTTTTCAATTTCTCGTTCAATATTTCTCTCCGTCAATTTTGACTCATTCTCACAATCCCACGCTAATGAAATACTGTTTTGTTTTCGCAGTTTCGTAGTCTCCACGCTACGAGGAAGTGTGGGTGGGAGAGGGAGCATGGTAGGGGCGGGATAGACTCACCCTCGCATCTGAGATCTCCGAGGTCCCATGTGCCGTCGATCTGGCATCGGATGGTGCGGTCGTGGTGGGTGGAGCGACCCATCAACTGGTACGGCGGACGACACGCGAATGTCAGCGCGGAGCCAACCTGCAACATTTTTTTCTCTTTTTCGTGTTCTCTCTCTCCGCTCTCTTTCGCATGATCTTTTCATATATTGTATTATTATTTGTCATCGTTGCATAATAGGATAAACTCTCAGATTAATGAAATTTTGTCATCCCAGTGAGTGTGGTACACATAACCATGAAGTACATGTGTTCTCTCTCTGCCTCGCTCTCTCCCCCATATATCTCCACCCCCATCCCCCACCTTCTCTCTCTCCCCACCCACCTTATAGTTGCCCGTGTCTCCCTCGAATAGTGCCCCGGCGAGTGTGGGGGGCGGTCCGCAGTCGACCAGTGGGCAGTCAACGGGGGCGCCTGCAAACAGACGTCTCTACATCATGATGCCTATGGTTGATGCTTATTTCGTCTCGAATTTGTTGGTCTAGATTTTTAAATTAACTTGGTTACTATATTTTAATAATTCATACTTATTATATTTCAATTATTTTTCATTACGTATATAATTAGCTGTTTTCATCAATTTCATGAATCATTTTTGTAGCACGAGTTTTTCAAACGCGTAACGTAAACATATGAACAAGTGAACTCGATTTCAATTCACCTACTTTTTTCTTGTGAATGTTATGTTTCATTCACAACTCGGATTTGCACTTGTATGTTAAAAGTGAATGAGATCTACGCATTGACGCAAAAATGCATCACCTCTGTTTTCCGTAAATTATTGCATCATCTCTGTCTTTTGGCAATCATTTTTCAAACCTCGCTTTATCTCCACAACTACATTTCGCGCGAACGCTATCATTTCAGACTATGGCTTCGTGTCCTGAGGCGATTTCGTATGTCACGTACATTCCACTTCATCTTGTTATGATACTCATTGTAATTTTATCCATCGCATCAGTTGTTTTGTCACTAAGCTTTCTCAAAAAGAATAGAAAAGAGCTGTTTGCTCATCAAAACTGCAAGGTGAGGGTTCACTACACGCAATTCACGCAGAATTTGAATTTATATTCTCTCATTCCAGGCCATTATCACATACCTATTCGTTATGTATATTCTCCAATCAGCTACGAACGCCATCATTTACGTGAGAATAAATTTTTAGATAGGTTATATTATGAAAACCTACAAAGTTCCAAGAACAAGTAAAATGAACCGTCTTTCCAGATCTACCACTTGATCATCTACTGGTTCCACCCCGATCCGTGTTCGATTGGAGTGCCCCTGTGGGTATGTTTCGTGTTCCGAATATGGAGTGCGGTCGGAGTTCCCGCATTCTCCATCATTCAGGTATGTTTAGTGCATGTCACGAGCCACGAGGCTGTTGTGTCATCAGAGTCAAGCAAGTGTATAATGTTACACAAACACGGTTGTTTTGTTCTATTACCATACCACGGGGTCTTGCATTTCCACTACAAATCTACCATAGCAAAACACAATTGTTTTGAGTGGACATTTGTATCTCTCTAATTACATGTTTACAGATCGGTCTGGCTATGGAGCGTTTACTGGCCCTGTACTACAAGACCGGATACGAGCACACCCCACCCACTATGGCCAGGGTATTCGGAGTATGTCTGGTGAGTTGCGGGTTAGTCCATCATTCATAACTTTGGGGGGACTGGTAGAATAATTGCGAATCATTATTCATGAATGTATTACATAATGTAATGCATGAATGCCTGAATTATTCATTTCAGCTCATTCTGCTTATAATCTTCTCTGTGTGGTTACTGTGGGATGTTCACTTTGACTCGACAGTTCTGCAGTGTTCTGTCATGACTAAGTGAGTACCGGAGTAGACTGTGTCAAATACCCTGTACTCTGTTGCAACACACGCGTGGCCAGAGAGAGCAAACAATATGGACTGGAAATGAACCGGCAGAAAACTTTTGTGATGACAAATGCGCATGAAAAGGACGTCTACCTCGAGAAGAAGTGGAAGATCGAGTACGTTAGGGAGTTCGGCTACCTGGGACGACTACTGAGCTGCGAGAAAGACGACAAGGACGAGATTACGCGACGCAACCAGAGTGGTTGGGCAGGATTCCAGAAGCACAAACACTTCCTCACCCTGCAAAGTGCCCCGATGAGACTACGACGGAAGGTATTCCGTGCGGGAGTACTGTCGTGCATGACGTACGGCTGCGAGACGTGGAGCAACAAGGACGAGGACCTCCAAAGACTGCAGAGAGCTCAAAGGAAGATGGAACGCCAGATGCTGGGAATCACCCTTCGCGACCGCATCCGAAGCAGCACCATACGACGGCAGACGCGCGTCCGTGACGTCATCCAGGAAGTGCGACAGAGGAAGTGGAGGTTCGCAGAGAGGATCTTCAATGCGGACGGACGACGATGGGCAAAGGAGATTGTGAACTGGAAACCGAAGAAGACAGCTCGACCTGGCAGGCCATACAAGGAGTGGGAGGACGAGTTCGCGGATGCTGTCGATCTACCGAAGAAAGATGCACGAACGGAATGGAGGCACCGAATCACACAACACAGCCAATGGAATGATCTATTCTCCCAGCGCTTATACTAAGACCTCTCATGCATGTGCACTTTGTACTTTATGTTCATGAAACGCGATTCTGGATAAACCTTTGATTGATTGATTGAACACACGCGTGTTCAGGTGGACTGCTGGGAAGATGATGTCAACGTTCCACATATGTCTGGCTCTAGACTTCCTCACTCTTATCACCTACATTGTCATATACGCGAACCGCCGCAAGGCAAAGTATAGGTGAGACGAATGAACTTTTTTACGTTTCTGTTTACGAAAGTCACAAATGTCATGTTCTTTGGTAGCTTTTCTTTACTATTTCTGGACACAGCGCAACGATTTTAATTAAACCTCAATGGAATACGTGCAGAATCAAACAAGGGCACATCAGGGTACATCCGTTTGTGGAAATTAGAAAACTCTCAATACTTGGAGATCGCCCTACTCGCGTTCACTTATACCACAAAACAGCGGGCTTGAGTAATAACTTTAGATTATGGTAACGTCAATAATTGTGATCTGAAGAATGAGAGGGAGAGATACAGCGACTAGTAATCAGCGATTCTAGTTCCAGGAGAGCTTCTGCGGACTACGACATTCGATTGTCGTTCGTCGATGCCGAAATTCTCTATGTAATCCGCACCATGTCGCCTATTATACTCTTCCACTTTGTCTTCTATCTCATCTTCTCTGGTGAGCACGTTCTATTTCTACCAATCGTGTCATTTGTACGAATCATACTCTCAGGAGTGAACTTGTTCATGTCACAACCCTGGATCGTCGCTTATTTCACAAACCCAGCCGCCTACAGGGCCCTAATCACGTGTACCAATGTGAGTTTTCATGCTCTGGAAAAGCTATTCGATTACATATATTCAAATTATGTGTTTTATTAGTAATGAATGGAGAATTGTTGTGCACGTCTTGCTGATATAATGTTACGACATGTTGTTTGCGAGTATTGTGAAACATGATTACCCATAACTTGCAGCTTCTACCACTATACGCCTTCATTTCGCCATACATCTACATCCGCATATTCGACCGAGCAAGACGGAGGAGAATCGAGACGGTGAGAGAGAACTAAAGAGAGAGAGAGAGAGAGAGAGAGAGAGAGAGAGAGAGAGAGAGAGAGAAGGAGGAGTGAAATTGAAAATGAAAGACGTGATTTCAGGTCACAAATCTGATCCAAACTAAATTCGATCACGACAAAATGAACTACTGGTAACGAAATAGAAGTTACAAATAATCCTTGGTGCGTGTTTTGATTTGTAGTTTCATTTCCTCCTTCGCTAATGGAAAATAAATCATTTTATTCGCTATAATATATGTGTTCCTATTCTGAATGTATTTCTAGAAGAAAGAAACTAATAAGTACTTTACTGACTCACGCAAAAAACCGATTTATAGCGTAATTTACTGTTCTAATCATTAATGCTTACTATTAGTACTATCCGACGATTGAACTCTTGGTATATATAAAATGCTTGCAGTTAGCTCAGAATTTTTCGGTGAAAATGAAAACATTATTGTGGACATTAATCATTCATACTGTATGGAGATTGAACGAAATACATTGCAGATTTTCATTTACATTCATATCTCTGCTCCGCAGAACCTCTCACATGTGGCGTAGCGCTCTCTTATCGCAAGCAGCCGTATTGTTGTGATTGTGCATTGTGATGTTATTCAGCTATGACGTATAACGACTCCGGATAAATGTGTGAACTACATGAATGTGGACTACGAGGGAAGCACCCACCAGCCAGCCAGAACTCCCTTCCATCGGGTTGGGGGTCATAGATACACTCGCGGTAGCCAGACAACGGAGACGGGCGCGCTGAAACACACTATTATACTTCTCTTTTTTCTATATCCGTATTTCCGTATGTTGTGTGAGAGAAGCGAGCCGGTATACCAATTATACCAAGAGTGTAAGACGTCATATTGGCATGCGTGTCTGTGCCTCGCACGTACCGGGTCGGTTCTGCTGGCTGCACACGAGCGACACGTTGTGTCTGTACGGGATGGCGGGCGACTCGGGAGACACGAACATACCGATCGCCGAGTTGTTCCGCGCGCCCTGACACGTCGCCGCTGAAATAGGTGGAATCGTTTGGGGCAATCTATTCGAAACGTACGCAGGCACACGGGAGTCGTGCCGTTCCACGTTCCATCGGCCAGACACTGGATGTACTCGGCACCCATCATCTGGAAGAGGTGTTGAGGGGAAGAGAGAGAGAGAGAGAGAGAGAGAGAGGGGGGGGAGAGGGAGAGAGAGAGAGAGAGAGAGGAGAGGGAGAGAGAGAGAGAGGGGGGGGAGGGAGGGGGGGGGGGAAGAGAGAGAGAGAGAGAGAGAGAGAGAGAGAGGCGATGAATACCTGATATCCGAAGTGGCACTTGTACTCGACGACCATTGGGTAGTGGAATGAGGTGGCAGTGGAGAGTAGCTGTCCGTGAACAGGCGATCCGACTGGCGGACACACTCGCGGCACGCACGACCGGTTGAACCTGACACCATACAGGATTTTGCTCACATGTTACGTTTCACTTAACAAACTGTAATATCTAAGTTTCATGACGATTCTCACCTGACAGCATCCATGTCCTCCCATCCGGTCTCGCCCTCCTTGATGCTCACTCCGCCTTGTCCACTCGACACCAGCAGGTCGTAGCCCTCGCGGCACACACACTGAGGCAAATCATACAATCCAAGGTAGGAAATGGATAAAGCCTAGTTGTCTATACTCACCCTGTATCCTCCCTGGCTGTTGACGCATATGTGCTGGCAGTGTCCGTTGTGGGATGCGCACTCGTCAATGTCCACACACGCCGTCTTCTGGCACCCGATAGGCTCGAGTCGCAGACACGGCGCCCGCTCAGACATCAGAAGCGTGATCTGACACGCGATAGTGTTAGATTTCAAAATGCGGTCAGTATTTCGGAAGCAATTCCAAGGTGTTTCGGGGACATTCGGGAGTGTTTCGAAGAGACTGACCGCAACTTCACTCAATACACCCGTCGCAAAATGATTATCCAATCACACGAAACGCGTACCTGTAACATGTTTACTTCGACAGGGTGGGGGAGGACGAGCTGGTCTGTGCCCGTCTTCGATAGGAGACCAGACAGGGGGAACGTCTGCAGCGAGATCATTGTATACAAACACAAACACGATAGCTTCCAGATCCAGTTAGTTACTTTTACTGTCATATTTAATGGAACTGAAAGAGATGGTAAACACTCACCGCCTGATTGCCGATCGCCATAGTCTTGACGGGTGCGTGGGTGCTCTCTGCGTATGCCACTCCGATCAAGGTAGCGGCCGAGTCGCCGACACGAGAGAAGCGCAGCCGAGACACCAGCTGCGGGGTCGCGAAGCTGAAAGTCGTATTGTGAGTGATTGATCCCTTGACCACACTACTCACGTGATCTTGAGTATGGGCATGGGATCGGAGTCCGCGTTGGCGCACCAGCCGGCCTCGGTGGCCTGTGTGGCTGGGTGGGTGGGGAGGGAGGAGGACGCGGAGACGCGGGACGGGGAGAGAGGGGAAGGCTGCGAACACGCTGCAACCACTGCTTGCTTGTTGCCTGCCTTGATAGACCCACCCAGCTCGCTCTTGTACCCCGTCCGACACTCGCAGTGGTAGCCGCCCGGCATGTTCACGCATCTGTAAACAAAGATGTAAACTGGTCAACAAAGAAATATAGTGAATGTGCTAATTAGTTACAGGGCGACAGAGAGTACAGATAAAGCGCGCGAATCAAGAGTGCGAACAACGAGCGATCGATAAGCGCAATAATGTATGTGAAGTTCAAAGAGTGCGAGATTTTTTGCGCGCGAATTTTGAAAGAATGGTGGAGTAGAGGCTGTCATCTTTCTCGTACAGTAACCGACCGCGTGCTCTCGGCCTGGCAAAGTCCCGTCTTCTCGGCGCACTCATCCACATCCACGCACTGCGGAACGGAGGACAGCGACTGGTCTGCCAAGCACTTCACCTGAACAAGCGGGATGACTGATCTCTGTCTCTCTCTCTTTTTTCTCTCTCCACTCTCTCTCTCTCTCTCTCTCTCTCTCTCTCTCTCTCTCTCCTCTCTCTCTCTTACCGCGCTGGACCCGCTGCTCCTGTACCCAGCGTCGCACTCGATCCTCGCCGAGTCTCCGAACTCGAAAATCTCCCCGGCCACGATGCGACCGTTTTCTATCTTGGGCAGCGATGTGCAGCGCAGCTCTTAATTGGTTATTGATTAATTGATGATTGATTGAACAATCGATTTCTACTTACTAGTGCAATGCGGCTGCTCGAACGACCACTGTCCGTTGTTCTGACAGAGAAGAGAAGCGGCGCCCTCGCGTCTGATAGAGAGGAATTTAGAAGATAACGACGGATTATTGACTACCTGAATCCGGGAGCACAGTCGAATCGGAAGACTGTTCCATAGCCGGTGCCATCGCCGAACTCCAGACGACGCTCGCCATTCGAGAAGGGCGCGAAAGCAGGGCAGGTGGCAGCTGAACAAGGAACATAGGACCCTCTTCCCCCTCTTTCCTCTTCCCCCCCCCTCTCTCTCTCTCATCTCTCTCCCCCTCTCTCCTTACCCATGCAGTGTGGAGTTGCAGTCCAGGTTCCCTCTTCCGTACACCCGATCTCCTCCACATCCTTTCCACTGGGGAACTGGAATCCCTTGTAGCACTTGTAGCTCGCCCTTCCGCCGTAGCTGACATTCGTGGCAGCGTGGGCGAATCCGTTGGCGATTTGAGGAACGGGAGAACAGTACACGGCTGGAAGCAAGGATATAAACAAGTACAAATACACACAATCACTATTCTAGGGCATTACAGCAAGGAAAACTAATTGTTAACAATTAAACGAACACATAAACAACTCACGCTGACAGTCGGGGATCTTATCGTCCGTCCACTTTCCTCCGAGTTGACACACAGCCTTCCTCTGTCTTCCGCCTCCGGTTTCGAACTCGTAGCCAGCGGGACAGGAGATGATCACCTAAATATTCAAATGACGAGATTGTTCAGAGGATTTCGCAATATAAGGGACGCGCGATTGTGAAATCCATGCTCACCTCGCTTCCGTAGGCAGCCGATTTGGTGGACACCGTAGCGAGAGCCGGGGTCTTGAGAGCGGGACAGTCTAAAAGCGTCATAATTGATACAATCAATCATGATCATTCAAGTTGATATTGTAAACGTTTGCGGAACTACGTATGGCTTCTACGTTACAGTTCAATGAATTATAAAAGTATTTGCGGTAATTTATATATTCATATATAAAATTTCCAGAAAACTAAAGTAAAACCCCACCGATGGAGAAGGTGAGGTTGAATCCGGTTCCGGCGATGCCTCCATTGCTGGAGAAAGCTGCGAACAGCTTGCCACTGCGGGAGTGCAACTGGCGGGGAGGCGACGACACCTACAGAGGGATAACTATATGTAAACGTAATGAAAGAACAAGAAAAATCACATTGCATGATGAAACAGAGAACATTACATTTCAGAAGAAAAAACATCCAGAAATTTCCACTCATTGTGTAGTGTAGAAAGGAACAACTTGTGCGGATAGAGTGTAATTTGTGAACAATTTTCACTACGTTTTTTTTAATGTCTGACTGGAGTCTTGGAATATTATTGCGTAACAATGCATAAAACTATCACCTCATGCAGATCATGTGCTGTTGAAACGTATCGCCAAACCGTATGACACACACCTGGTTGAATCCGTTCTTCTCGTGCAGCTGTTTTCCCTTGGCGTTGCTCCCGTCATAGACCTGCAGGTAGTCGTCTCCACTCACGTCGAACTTGTCGAACGAGAGGGAGAGGGAGCGGTCGGTGGACGGCAGCTCGATCGAGTACGAGCACCTGTAGACAAAGTGTACACGAGAATGCAAGTAGACACCCACTTGGCGCTGTTGGGATAGGCGATATGCGCGTGGCCGGGAGAGACGATCTGACCGTGCGTCTGCTTCATCTGCACTTCGCAGCCTGAATATGGATGTAAGTAATGTTTGTAAGGAATCTATAAATCTATACGATTCCATTTCTTTTCGTCACGGCGGCCGGTTAGGTGCATTTCTCGCACCGCCGGTCGTCGCCGCCGTTTGTTCTGGAATCCTCCGTGAGAAACGCTGGGCCCGCGCGGAGTAGCCCCATATGGAAGTCAGCAACGCTAGCTCGAG
Organism: Rhabditoides inermis; assembly: GCA_963966185.1. Classification (NCBI taxonomy): domain Eukaryota; kingdom Metazoa; phylum Nematoda; class Chromadorea; order Rhabditida; family Rhabditidae; genus Rhabditoides; species Rhabditoides inermis. The sequence continues at coordinate 685,101 of CAWZYM010000217.1, read as the reverse complement.
GATTGGATCACTATTGGCACTATGTGGAGTGAATATCGTTCCTTGCGGTCAGTTTGTTACTGGAGTTGCCGCGCTTTTGGATTATCGATGGATACCGATCGATTATCAACATCTACGTCAATATTGGTTCAATGGTATGGTCCGCAAGACGACGGCCCTCTATGGATGGAAATGCAAGAGCCCGATTAGTGAACCTGCACCTTCCATTCGGCGCAAAAATCTATAATACCATCTTAGGTTCTTATGAGTGATTTCGTTTTGTACGTGTCATAATCATATTTGCGATTCCGAATAAACATTTGATTTGATTTGATTTGAATCTATACATTATTAATAATTAATCTAACCGACCCTTCTTGTATCCGATCGAGAATCCCTTGCCGGCATTGGTGTTGTCGCGCGATTTGAAGTAGATGTACAGGTGGTTCTGCGTCGAGATCACAAACTCATGCAGGCGAGACACTGAAAGGGAGGGAGTGGGAAGAGAGAGAGAGAGGGGGGGGAGGACGTACCACTCGCTCCCTCCAGCTTGGTGATGATGTTGGCAGCCGGTCCGTCTCCGTCGTAGATCAACACGTAGTCCTCGTTCGACAGATCCATGTCTTCCACCTAAAGCGTCACGCTTGCATCAGGCTTGCGTCTTGCGTCACTCACCTCCAGTGTGATGAGTTGTCCCTGCGGCGCGTCGATCTTCCACACACACTCGATAGCTCCGGGATATGGCTTGGGGAAGTCGGGTGTCGACAGAGTCTGGCCATACGACTGCGCCACCAATTGGCCGCCGCACGAGACCGACACTGAAACAATTCGTGAAACGTTTTGTGAAATGTATGAATGAACGTATCCAACTAATGTAAAAGTCTTGCATAGTCCCTCATTACCCTCATTGACAAACACTCGCTTGGGTGGGGCTTATCGGCTCAATCGCACCGCTTACGTCCGTCTCTCTCTCGCACACAACAAAACACTCGTGATATGAGCACGCTCTCGAGAGAGCAAACTGTGCCCCGCGGCGGCGACTGTTACCGAGTAATCACGGTGATGAAGAGAGGTGATAAGAGAGATCGATTGCGTGATAAGAGGTGTTGCTACAGTACCTGTCTTCCAGCTGGCCTGGAATCCTCTGGCCTGCACGCCGGCGTCTGACCGGAAGCGTACCTCGACGCGGTTCGAAGTGGAAGTGAATGAGGCGCCAGTGGGGTGAGAACCTGAGATGACATAAATGATGCGCTCTTATAGTTTTTTCTTGAAAAAAATAAAGAAGGAAAAGTTTTGTGGTAGCTGAGACAAAGCGTATCTACTCACCAGACAGCGACGCGAGAACCTTGGATGTGTTGGCAGCCGGTCCACCATCCAAAACACTCACGATATCCACATCAGTTTCCGTGTCCAGGTAGTCAAAGTGGAGCTGGAATTGTAATTCTTTTTATCTTCTCCCGATGGTATGGTCAAATTTCAGGAAAGAAGCCGCTTACCTGTATTCTGTGGTTGGCGGGCACCTCGATGACCCATATGCAGTGTGCATTGGGTCTATAGCTGGCAGGATAGAGAGGAGACGAGAACTTGCCCGACTCGGAGTGGAAGTGCTTCATGCAAGCCAACTCTGCGTGCGAGGCTGCAATACAATATGTGTGATGAATAATGTCAAATAGTATCGACGTGATTGGTCTTCTATAGGATGATAGAAATATTTATATTCGACGCTGAAACGTAAACAGTATAACGAGTTGATCAAGTGTGCTCACCAGGGCAATCCAGCTCGTCGCTCATGTCTCCACAATCGTTCTTCCCATTGCAGTGAGACGATTCCGGCACGCATCCCCCGGAGGAACAGAAGAACGAGCCTGGAAGAATCGGATAGTACTTTCTGATAATAACACATTGGATTTAATTTGATAAAGAACATGAAAGCGGTAATTAAATTGTACTGACCCTTGACACAGGCGGGTACCTCGCACACGAAAGGGAGTAGACGGTTGCACATGTCCAATCGCCAGGCGAGCTCTCCGTGTATGATAGAGCCCTGAAGGGGTTGCATGTATACGTTCCCCTATTTGGCATCTCTCACCAGCGCGCAGCTTCCCTGGAGGAAGTCCGGCTGGTCCCTCTCCCACCGCCCCACGTATCGGCTAGTCTCACTCCCATCGCTCCACACGAACACCGGCTCCTCGTCCCCAGACTGCGACGCCAGCATACCTGCACATCAACGGTTACTGTAAGTTCAAAGTGTGTTCCTACCGATCCAGAACTGCTGTGTGGCTCCGGTCTTGGCTGGCCTGCGCACTAGCCTGGCGACTGCCTCGTTCTCACGGTCTGACTCTATCCGCGCCAACTGCGAGCCATACCTGAAAAAACTTGTCCTTTACAACATTTTCAAAACAGTTCGATCTGTGTGAACCCTTCGCGTATTGCCATGTTATTTCCCTTCGAAACTGTTTTTGCTCATTTTGGTTCAGTGCGTGTCATTTTCAAGTATCCCGCCCAGCTTTTCCCATCCCCCCCTTTTTGAGTTGTACACACTCCTTTAGAGGGATGATGAGCAAGGAGAGAGTGTGTGATGATGGGAGAATCAGAGACATGAGGAATCGACGAGAGAGTGTGTGATGTGGAGAGAGCGACGAAAGAAGAGAGTGCAAATAGTGGCGTGAGTACACGCAGTGCACGGGTCAGCGACGGCCAAAGGGGGGAGAAGGAAACAATATCAAAGCGCGGCTATTGATTGAAGGAACATAGGTAAACAACAACAAACAAGGTAATGATAACTCACCTGTGGCAGGTGTCGAGTGCCTGTGGCCAGCTGGCTTCAGTGTGATGTGCCTTGTAGCACTTGTCCGCCACTCTCTCCCATCCATTCGGGCAGGCCAGCTCCACTCCCGAGACGCGCGCTACTTGCGCCGAGGAACCGTCAAGCTGCAGAAGGTACAAATACATTTCACCGAGTTTCCGAGTTTCTCACTTCGAATCTGACTTGTGCCCGTTCCCCCTTACGTATATCTTATATGTACGTTGTGGTTCGTACTACTCGTGCTCGTACAGTTCGTACTGCTCGTACCTGTGCTATAGTGTGGCCTAGCACGAGGCCTAGCAGCGCGATCGTAGTCGCCAGTCGCATTCTTGACTGGAGACCGATCGACGCTCTGTATATGTGGGACCTGAAATGTATAAGGCAAGGGTACGTATACCTCACGTCCCTCTAATGGGACCGACCACAGGAGCTTATGCGATAATCTAGTGCGAACGGTTTGCGAAAGGGAAATGAAAAAGGAGACTTGACGTAAGATCTCTGCGCGAGAAAACAATGGTAGAATTGAGCACTGCGATTACACAGCAAATACAGATACGTGTTACATGTACGTACATACGTATCTATCCAACTGAAAAGGCGGAATAGCGAGTAGTTTTGGACATCGTAAACGAAACGGTCGAGTTGACACCATTTCGGCAATTTCGAGTATGAATGCCGGGAGAATGGAGAAAAGACAACGAACAAGGAAAAGGGAAAGGTGCGCGATTCCGGAGAGTAAATCAATTAGGCAGCTCCATAAAAGTATCGTGTTTCCGCTGCGGTCGCCTCTAAGATCGGCATAATTGGGCCATAGCCATTCTAGCATAGCATAGATGCGGATCTAAGTAGACCACTCGCTTATCGCGATCGATGCACACTGTACACACGGAAGAAGGGGTCCCGTAATTGACATGCACATACAAGGAGAGGCGCGAATAAACTGGCCCCAGGGGGGCAAGGGTGCGCCCGCTGCTAATTCAGTCGGGTATAACTGGTAACTATAACTGGTCTGATGATCAGTGCGGGAGGGGGGCTATCTGCGAGATATCTCGCATATCGCGCGGACGCATCTCTATTGCGGGATACAGCGACCCCGGATGACCGAAAGTGGAGAGAGGGAGACAGTAATGAGGCAATCACCGGTTGACAGGACGGAATACACAGAGAGAGAAAGAGGGAGAGAGAGAGAGAGAGGGAGAGAGAGAGAGAGAGAGGCCCTTGGACGCACTTCATTTCAAGTGACGAATACGGTCTGATGAAAGCAGACTAGTACGGTTGTAGGCAAAACAAGGACAAGCCATGCATGCAAATACTTGATTGCAGAAGTGAATAGGGGAACTTTCGAAAGGCGAAAAACAAATAAAAAGATTCATGCGGGTTCGTTAGATCCTAGATCCCGCAATAGAGAAGCGACGAAGAAATACAGTATAGTTGAAAAGTAGAATATGAACAATGCATTATGAATACACGTAGTGTTCCAATCGATCTTGTCGACGCTCATTGTGGGTTGTGGGAGTACTGCAAATAAGGCGGCTTCTCCCTCGATCCGCCCCGAAGGCACGCGAGAGGGGCAGAGAGAGGGGAGAGAGTGTGTGATCGGGAGAGGCGCAGAGCGGGCAACAGCTTATGACCCGTCTCGGGTAGATCAAACATGAACTCTACTCGCAAGCCAGGCGGGATGTTTGCTGAAGATGAGGTAATGAGTGCTTGACAGGGCAAGGTGGCACATCCTTATACAGAATACAGAAACTGACTTCTGAGGTAAGATTTATTGGCAAAATAGAAGTGGACAAATTGACGATAAAGAGATGCACGAGCGTATGCGTGCAGGTGAGAATACAGAAACTATAATAGAGACATTTTGCAACTTCGTTTGGAAAGGAACATGAATAATAGGATCGTACTGTCTTCGAATCATGTCTTTGCCTCTCTCTCTTTCTGTCATCTGTCGCCATCTCCCCTCATTCCGATCTCCATCTGATAACTCTATATGGTGAACCGCAAAAGAGATCAGACAGCAGAGAGAGAGTGGGCAGATCCGAGAGGGCGCAGGAGAAAAGGTGAGGAGATAGTTCATCGTAGCGAGAGACAGCAGAGAGGGGTGTGTCTAGTATTTGGGTCAAGAACGCATAAGTCATTCGCACGCATAGACAATGTACATAAACTATACTAGTTGCAAAATGAGTATGTGGCAAATTGAAAAAAGAACACATATCAACATATTAATAAATCTTTATTAAATAAATATATCTGCTATAATCATCCAGATATGGCACACGACACTACGCAAAGGACTACGCAAATAAATAAATAGATAGCTCGCTCGGAGAATAAATTAGAATAAAAATTTGTCGGAAGGAGATCTGCGCTGAAGTCATACAATGGGTATCGGCAGTCGCAAAAAAGAGAGGCGGGGATGAAACACAATAAATAATGAATTCGCTCGCAACAAATCACCCATATGCAGGAAGAACTGTCAAGTCAAAAAAAGAGAGTCGAGGGGGAAATCGCAGTGTGTGAGCAACTCGCGAATTGAGGGGCGATCGGTCGAAAGTCGAAATCAGTTGATGGCCGGATAGCCAATGTCGAGTGAAGCTGAAAATAAGACAATCATCCATAACAAATACCATTAAAAGTAAACTTAATTGGATAGAAAGAAGATAAGCAATCCGTGTAGTGGAACGTACTCTGGTTGTAGTGGTAGTTTCCGTAGGGTGCGTAGTTGGCGTTTGCCCTGTCCCTCCTGTCAGTGGAATGGTGTACGACAGAGGACCGCGGGTCTGCCTCTTCCAGTGGGAACCACCGGGGAGCGCCCAGCAAGAGAGAAGAGTCTGCAACAATAAGTCAGTCATTTTTTCAAAGAAAAGCGATTGGAATATTGCTGGTGTGTGTCAAAGTGTCTGATATGAGGAACATGAAACGTAGGAACAAAAATGATAAAAGTGATGTACTGTCTCACCAGCGAGGCTGACGGTGACCTGTCCGAGGCTGTTCTCCTCCGCGAACTTGTCGTAGTCCCACACAGACAGCTCCAGGAAGTGCGACGACAGAGCGGAACAAGGCACGTCGTACTCAACCACCTCAACACACAGAATAAAGCATGCAGTTTAAAATTTTTAGGATTTATTTCACCATACGTTTCTCATAGCGCATGTAGTGCGTCAAAAGTAATTTATTCTATACAAATTCGGTCTCCACATGTCATATACATGACCTAAGTGTCTCAACATACTCCACGATTAGTATTAAATTTCAAATTCCACCAAAATCATTCTCCCACCTGCATCCACTCGGGGTCTACGGTGGCGGGGGCGAAGCGAGTGCGACGCTTGTGAGACACCCTGCAATAGACATCAACTGATTGCACCTCCGCAGAGAGAGAAGGAGAGCACTCACTTCCTGCCTGGCAGCAGGTATATCTTGCAGAATGGGTTCGGCAGCCGGTTCTGTCGGTCTCCCTCGCGCGCCCGCAGCCCGCGAGCCGACAGCACCTGAAGGTAAAGGTAAAAATAGCCTCCCAATTCCAGAGATTTCTCTGCTCGGGGAGGAGGAAGACTATGCGCAAGAACACATGAAATGGAATACATGTTTCTGACAAATTTTTTCCAAACAATCGTACTTGAAAAATTAACCAAACAATCGTACTTGAAAAATTATATAATTGAAAAAATCAGAAAAGGAAAGATAACGCACGTGGACGGTGAGCCTGGATGTGTGCTGGTCAAACCGAGCGGCGATCTGGATGTGACCGCAGCCATCCTGAACACAGAGTGTGGGAATGGCTCGCATTCCCTCTCTCACCTGTGTCCGCGCTGTGTCCAGCCTGCTCTGCTGCTGGGTGCGCGAGCGGTGAGTCGGCACGGGAGGCGCGCGGTCCGGAGACAGCTCTGTGAAAACAGTCAAAATACAAACAAACAACAGTGACCTATCGTTCAATAACATGAGAGTAAGGACGATGGGACAGGAGGAAAAGAGAGAGAATAAGAGATAGAGAGCGAGAGAGAGAGAGAGAGAGAGAGAGAGAGAGAGAGAGAGAGAGAGAGAGGAGGGGGAGAGAAGAGAGAGAAGAGAGAAGAGACTCACCGCTCCTCCTCACACTCCTCTCTGGCAGAGTGTCGTACAGTCTGTCTCCTCTGTCCATGGTTGAATACTTGGACAAATCAGAGATGCGGTGGTCTTGCTCCGAAGCCCTGCATTTTTATAAGTTTTTCAAAACAGTATACTGAATATGCACATTTGAATACATATAACTTCAAAAAAGGTGTGGAACATCTAAGTTTTTTTGACCACTCACGATTTGAGTATGATCTCGACCTCTCCATGTGCTGCATTGATGATCCTCTCGACCTCCTCGAACGTCCGGTCGGAGAGAAGAACGCCGTTCCACTCCAGCACCTGGTCGCCTGCAAAACAAATGTTACTTGTGTTTGAAAAAAAAACTAAACATGTACTATCAAATTTGCATTTGCTCGACCACTCGCCTTCCTTGATCTCTCCGAGTGTCTGGTTGTACCTGTGCTGGTTGACTGCGGCGACGAACGCGCCCAGTTCCCCGCCGGGCATCCGCTTCCCGCCAACCACCTTGATCCCGAGGTCTGAAACCCAAATAACTCTTTACTTGTTTATGTCTAGTCTTCAACATCTATATCTATCCGCAGTACTCGTAATATTGCTGATAAAGTAATCGACGTTTTGGAATTCGCGTCTGCATGTTTGAGATGCCTCACATCTCATGTCTGACGTTGATGTGCGTGTCAGTAGATGTGTTCACACCTCTCACTCTCCCCTCACTCCACACCCCAATTCGCGCAACGATCTTTGCCCCCTTGTCTCCCTCTTCACCTTCTTCTCCCCCCCCCCTTCCCCCCCCTTCCCCCCTCCCTCTCTCTCTCTCTCTCTCTCTCTCTCTCTCTCTCTCTCTCTTTCCCTCCTTTCTTTCACCCATGGATGGCTATCATTTCTCGCCCTCCACTTTCCACGTTGTGAGAGCGGATCGCGGTCGTCGTTCTTTTTTATTATGTCGTATGTGACGCAAAAGCAAAACATGCTTTCCCTTTGCGAGTCCATATATACACTTCTCTCTCCTCGCACTCAATTATGGAGAGAGAGAGAGGGAGAGAGAGAGAGAGAGAGAGAGAGAGAGAGAGAGAGAGAGAGAGAGAGAGAGGAGAGAAGGGGGGGGGGGGGGAGTTGTGCGTTGATTCATCCACCGGAACCGCCGCTGTCCAGCGGGCATAATCGGGAGACACCCTTGCAATAACACGCATGCCACTCAATGCGCACCCCGACTAAAGCCAGAAAAAATGTCGTGTCGGATTTCGCCTGAGAACGTCGGCTTTCCTTTTCTCGCGCCGGATTCGATGACAAAGAGCCCACCGTTGAAGATGTTCTGATCCTTGTACTTGCGCGTGAGCAGGATGCGCTTGATGCGCGCGCCAGTAACCGATGGAGACACGTGCGAGGTGATCTGAAATGTCGTTTATTTGTTTGTTTGTTTGTTTGTGCTTTCTTCCCGGACCTCGTGCACGGACTGTCTCGTGTCCTGTCTCCTTTCCCTGTCCAGTCTCCCAAGGGAGCGATACTCCACGGGGGCAGTGCGGCGTTCTGCTGAAATGAATGACAAGATGATGACGAATGTTGAAGAATTGAATCCCGCCCACCTGCCGCGAACGCTGAGAGTCGGAAATAGAAAGGAAGGGAAAGAAGGGAACAAAAGGGGGCGTGGGCACAACGTAACAACTACAACACTCCATCTCTCACTCACCGGAATCGCTAATAAGGCAAGTGCAGTTCCCCTATCTTTCTTTCTCTCATATTCATATATCTCCATTCTCATTCGTCATTCTTCCGCTCTAAGGCGACCACCGTTCATCCCCGGCTAAGCACCGGCTATCGGTCACTCTTCTCCCCCTTCCACTTCTCTTTCTCCCTCCTATATTCCGACTAATTGTGTCCACTAGCCTCCGCCCACCCACGCCCCCAACACAATGCATAAATATGTCATTTATTCGATTCATAAATATCTCTCTGGGGCAGTGAGAAGAGGAGAAAGAGAAAGAGTGAGCGAAGACTCTCAGCGTCCGTCGAGCAGAAAAGAGGGCGAGGCGGCGTCGAAGTTACCTCGTCTGCCGGCAGTGGCGTACACTCTGGAGAGGGGGTCGTCGATGTACCCGGACGAGCGGCTCCTCGCCTGTCGAGTCGCGTAGGAGGATGGCGGCGGCTGTCTGGTCTGCTGCTGGAGTGAGGGGTAGCTGTGTCCGAGCGTCGACTGCAGTGGCTGCTGCTGCATCGCCAGTCCATATGACTGTGTCGGCTGCGCGTAGCTGGTCGGGTAGCTGTAGCGGTTGCTCGTCGCCTGCCGGTTTCTCTCGATGTTTCCATAGTCTAGCGAGTAGCCGGGCGGCCGCGCGCCGTAGTTGGTCTCACTGCGCGAGTAGACAGACGCCGGCTGGTACCCGCCACTCGGAGGGTTGTAGGGGTAGGTGGATCCGAGCTGTGGTTGAGTGTAGGAGGAGCCGAGTCCGAGGGAGGACTGCGCCAGTCCGACCGGGCGATCGAGCAGACTCGACTGCCCGACGCCGCCGTACGCAGACTGCGACATGGGCTGCGCGTATGCCTGGCTGTAGGTGGACAGCGGCTGCTGAGGGAGTGTCGACTGGTAGGATGACATAGGCTGCTGCTGCTGTAGAGTGGAATAGGACTGCATGGGCACCTGCTGCGAGAACTGCTGGCTGATCGGCTGCTGCTGCATGTGCATCGTCTGGTAGTTGCTGTACTGTCCGGCCTGCAGCAGGGGATCGTATGTCTGCGGCTGCATCCTGCCCTGGTACCCGCCATACGTGCTCGGATAGGCCTGGATGTGTCCCTGGTTGGCGAGTGTGGTGGGGCCGAGGGTGCTCCTGTGGAAGTCGTCGTCGATGAGCTGCATCGGCTGCGGCATCCGGGGTGCCGAGGACATCATCATCTCCGGCTCGCGCATGCTTCCCAGCTGGCTGCTGAGATACGACGCGTACTGGCTGATCATGTCTCCCTGTCCACTCGGCGCCGCCGTCGTCCCCATCAGTGCACCGGCAGAGTCTCCGTAGCCCCTCCGCCTCTCCTCGTCCATCCAGCGGTGTCTGTAGCCGTCCAGCTCCAGCATACTCCGCGCCGGCCTCGCCCCGAACGACTGCTCGTGCTCGATTTGGATGGGATCGGCAAGCGTTCTCTCGAAGCTGCGCGGCAGACTGCCGTACTGGTACGCGAGACTGTAGTCCCTCTGCTGTCTCTGGCGGGGTCGGCCGACGTGGTCTATCCGCGGCAGGCTGCCGTAGTGGGGCACTGTGCTGGCGTAGTCACTGCACAGTCCCGCGTCCGCCCTGTAGGGGAGGGTCTCGGATGGCAGGTCGGTCAGCGACCACATCTTCTCCCTTCTCCTCGCCAGCTCATCGAGCAGCTGCGTCCTCCTGTTCTCCCGTATCCCGTCGTCCTCGTCGTCGTGGAATGCGAACTGCGCCCTTCCGGGGCTTCTCCTTCTACCCACGTCGCGCAGCTGTCTGTCGTACTCCTCGAAGTACCTTCTCGTCGATTCGATCAGGTCGTCCCTCGCCGGCCGGGACTCGTACAGTCGCGACTCGCTGCGGGTCTCATAGGGCCGAGTGTCGTAGAGTGAGCGGGATGCCGGTCGGACGGGGTCGAATCGTGTCTCGGCGACGGTGGCCTCCGTCTGCGTGGCCTCGCTGCGCTTCTCTCCGTAGTCTCGCATCTGCTGTCGCAGGGAGGTGGAGGGGAGGGTGGAGTAGTGCAGGTGTCTCTCCGCCGGCTGCGGGGCGGTCTGCGTCGCCTCGTTGTGTTGCAGGCCGACCGACTGCCGCGTGTGCAGCGTGGAGTAGTCTGCCCTCTGAGCCCGCCAGTCTCTGCTCCACGTGTCCTTGGAAGTGGAGGCGTCCTTGAATCGGCTATCCTGGAAAAGATTGCCAGCCTCCCTGCTGTCTCGGAACAGCCTCGTCTCCGCGGAGTCGTTCTTCTGCGTGCCGATGGTCGACGTCGATCGGGGGATGACGCGCGCGCCACTCACGAGGTCGACTGGGAGAAGGCAGGGAATGACGGCGGGGATGTCGTCTTCCCTCGCCTCCGGCAGCAGACCGGTGATGAGCATCTTGTGCACGACGTACTGTCGCTGGTTGGCTTCGATCTCGCACGCTTCGAGCGTCTCCCTCCTCTTCTGCATAGCCTCCTTCAGCTCCTTCTTCAACAGCACCCTCGCGAGTGTGTTGGGCAGCTTGTTGGTCTGCGACAGCCGCGCCTTGCTGATGTTGTGTCCGACCGGCTGTCGGAGGGCGGTCTTCTTGGGAAACGCGGCTCCGGGCAGAATCACCGAGTCGCCGGCCGTCGCCCGGCTGATGTTGGAATAGACGGAGCAGGCGGACCCGGGTCGGCTGAGATCCCGCGAATCGGGCGCGTCGAAGCTGGCGGAGGAGAGGGGCCGGCGGGGCAGGGAGTGCGTGTGTTGCGAGTGCGTGGCGGCGGCGGGGGGCGCAGTGGAGACGGCAGGCGGGGGCTGTACGCGGGGGAGGGAGGAGGAGCCGCTCAGCGAGTGCGGCAGCGACGGCAGCTTGCGGCGACCCATGTCGGCGTGTGGCAGCGAGTCATCCTGAAAAGAGCGAGAGTGTGTTTGAATAGTGAATGGATGAGAACACACGACGACGACGACCACGCGCGAAGGCCCTCTCTCTCTCTCTTCCCTCAAGCAGCGGAAATCGATAGATGCGAGTGAGTGAGTACGCGAAAGCACTGCTGCGCGAGTGTGGCTGCCAAAGACACTGCAGGACAAAAAAGGGTGTACACCTATAGATGCGACTGCGCAAACATATTTCGCACAACTACATACTGAGTTATCAAAAACGAACGCGCGCGCGTCTATAATTGAAAGCGAATAGAAGCGAGCAAGAAATGCAATTCCAGCGGGATTCGAGAAACTTGAATTACCACGAAAACCAATAATAAACACTGTTTCGTACCTTCTATGACTAAATACATAAGTGAGTGTGGCCGGCAGTGTGGCTGGGGGATGGGCAGGGGTGGTAGCGGATGGGAGGGAGGCCGGGGGAGAGGGGAGCACTAGTGTTTCACGCAGCCGCCCCGTCGCTCGCCCCTACAGCCACGCCCCCTACACCCTTCTCTCCCCACCCACTACATACACTGCCGCACTCCACCATGCTAATTACCGCTCCGAGAGAGAGGAGAGGAGAGCTGCCGCAACGCGAAAGCGCCTTATTTAGCCATGCGATGCGCAATCCTTTTGCATATATATCTGTGTTGCGGTCGCATCCGCATAGGTGTACTGTCCACGATTTGCGCGCTTCCCTACCACCCTGGTAACCGCTCCGCTCAGCCGGCAAAAAAACAAAACGGACGCCCGGAGCGGATATCACAGGGGCAGGCATCGATATGTGGAGACACGAGACGGGTGCGCATTGGAATTTCACTCTAGAGAGAGAGCGCGCGAGGGAAGAGAGGAGACATCAATAGACGAGAGAGCATGAACAACGCCCAGTGAAACAACAACAAACGACAGGGGCTCAATGGAATGGCGCGAGAGAGTGCGCACCTGAGTGACCTCCTTGAGCCAGTTGTATGTGAAGGAGAGGTCTCCGAATGAGTGCGGGCTGATGACAATCGGTTGGCGCGCAGTGGATGTGGATGGGGCGATGGTGGTAGTGGAGGACAGGGTGAGGTTCGCAGCCGGCTTGCTCGTTGTCGCAGTGCCGACAGTGGAAGTGCCCACAGATGTGGTGGCTGCCGGCTCGTCGACTGCGTAGATGCTCGCCAGAACGTCGCTCTCTTGCGGCAGAAGCATCGCTGGAGAGCGCTTCAGCCTGAAACGTGTCACGTAGATTCCTGCTCATTCCCAAAAAAACAAAAACCAGAAAAATTCTTACTCACTTCGGCGTGCCTTCATCCTCCACTGTTGTCGTGGCGGTTGTTGTCGTTGAAGTGGCAGTTGACGTGGCAGCTGGCAGAGACGGAAGAGGCACGTGTGCGCGGACGAGGAAGGATGGCGAGGGCTGCGGAGAAGGCGCGCTCTCCACTCCACCCGCACCGGCTGAAAGACAGCAAATTAGTTCGTAAATAGAGTAGTCCAGACGGCAGAAGGCAAAAACGAGAAGGCAGGCGACCGGCGCGCGAGAGCAATTCCAATTATCGAATTCGAATGGATATGCGGGAGAGGAGAGTGAGTGGGACGCGGAATTCGGCACGAGAGATCGATGGCTTCTCGAGCAGCAATCTGAGAGATGAGTGTACCTGTGCTGGTTGTTGGCAGGGATGACGCGAGCACGATAGACGACGTCGTTCTCGTAGACGTCGCCGTGGATGCCGCGGCCGTCGAGAAGGCAGTCGTGTCGTAGAAGAGCATGTTTGGCTTGCTGCCCTCGGAAGTATACACAGAAGCGAGCTACAAAGAAACATACACGTAATTGCAGAGTAGGGAGAGACAAATGGCTGGGAGCAAAGGAGCTTTACTTGAACGTAATTATTTGCGAATATATATATATATATATATCGCGAACACCTACCATTAGATAATTTCACCGATTTCACGTTTCAAACGTTCACTAACCAACATCGCACGTTCTCTATTTCGAAATTGCAAAAAGGCTAGAGAAAGTTATGGGTTTGCAAAACAGTGAGAAAACATACCAACGCAGCGATCTCCTGCGAGGTGCTTGTGATGCTGGGTGGCTGTGGCTGGCTGGTCGGCGCGACGGGGGCTGTGGTGGAGTGGACGGCCGGAGGGGCGGCTGGCAGCGGAGGCCCGTACGGAGACCACGTCGTCGTCGTAGAAGCAGCAGATGGAGCAGGCGACCAGGTGGCAAGAGGAGCGGCTAGAATATGGTATTCATATTGAATGTACAAATTCATGTCTTCTTCTTTTAACATACTTGTGGCTGTGGGAATGGCTGTGGAGACTGCGGATGCAGTGGTAGCGGGGCTGACAGGAGCCTTCTTTGGCGCGGTCGCTCCGAGAGTGTAGGTGAGATGCGCGAGTGGGGTGGTCGTGCGGCGAGTGTGTTCGCGGGCTGAAGAAGAATCTCTCTCTCTCTCTCTCTCTCTCTCTCTCTCTCTCTCTCTCTCTCTCTCTCTCATCTTTCTCAGTACTTACCATGATACCGACTGTCACTGCTCGTCTGTCTCTCCTCGGCCTCGTCCTCTTGTATCGTGTACACAGGCCCCGGCCGATGTCCTATCATCTGGTTCTGGTAGTATCGCGCCGCCTGGTTGTAGTCAACCTGTACGAAACGCGTGAACAAACCATCATGACGGAAGAACACTGACCTCCTCCATGTCGATGCACACCTCCTCTTCGTCTGGCGACTGCAGGAAGGGATTCCTCCGCCTCTTCTCCTCCTCCTCCTCCTTCTGTCTTTTCTCCTCGGCCTTTCTCGCCTCCTCCTTCTTCTCCCGCTCCTCCTTCGCCCACCGCACGTCGAACTCGTCGTCCGCTGATTCGCCGAACGCGAGAATCTGAAAAAAGGTTATATCGTAATACGGAATGAAGTAAGTGTGAGGTGTAGTATGTGAAAAGTGACTATACCTGTGCTAGGACGTCCTTTCCGAACTGCTCCTGCTGCTCCCTCTCCCTCTCCACCTCGTCGTACGAACGAGACGGCTCGGTCGGAGCAGCGATCACCTGCAAATCACATTTGTTCTTGCAAACCATACTACAATGTGACAGTGGAAGAATGATAATTGATGATCCACACATCGTACCGTATCGGGGTACTCGTCGTCTCCGTCGCTGCCCTCCTCCTCCTCCTCGCTGTCCCTCTCCTCCGCCGGGTGCTGCGTGATTGTGATCGACGGGGGTTGTCTGAACACGGAGATCATCATCTGCTGTGTGTCCACAGACTCACTTTGCATGGTGTGCCTTGTGCAGTCTGGATGGCAGCTGCACGTCTGGCGGGGCGGTCGCGGGCATCACAAAGTCCGTGTCCGGAAGGCCCATCGGGGTCTGAAACACGATTTGTACAAATGAGTCATTTTCAAACATGAGAGCAACACTCACCCATGCATTGGTGGGCTGTGGCTGTGCCCTGGGGGCGACCGCCGAGTCGAAGCTCATCTCGCGCATCTCGGAGTGAGACGAGAACGGAAGGCCGGACACCGCGTCGTACACCTCGTCCATGTCCACGGCGTCTGCAATGGTATGACAGTGATACTTTGCATGTTATAGTTTTGCAATATACCTGTGGGCGACTGGTCTCCCCTGTCTCCTCGGAACCTGTCTCGGTATGGTCCAGTGGCTGTGAACGGAGCCGAACTGGACACAACGGACGATGCTGGAAAGAGATGATAAGCAGTGTGTGAAACGGGAGAGCCACGTACACTGTGTCCTCGGAATGGCGGCGGAAGCTGGTGTCTGTCCGGAGGGTCCTTCTGCCGCCAGCTCGCTCTCGTCCGCTTCGAACACTGTCGTCCACATCCGAGGACGGTTCACAGACCACGAGTCCTCAACAAGTAAAAATAGATAAATCAAAACGTAGTTCTTTATATAAAGATAGTAGGGAGTAGGAGCTCTAGCAAACGTACATAACATTTTTTTTAACATTCGTACAGTAGAAAGGCTGAAGAAATGCGATAATGCTAACAGTGATCGCTGTTATTTACAAAATGCTTCGCAGCACAAACAATATTGACGGTTGCGGAGAAAATAGTCATAGTAAGGTAAGCGAGGGAACAGCAAAGAAAAGATACTCTTCAAGAAACTCACATCGACGTTTGCCCATCGCTTGTCTACGTTCTCCTCTACTCCATCCACCATCGACGAGCCTTCTTCCGCCGAGATCCTGGAAATGAATACAAATGATAAATGTTAATCAGTTACAGACGTGGCATTAAAATGAAAGAAAAAGTGTACGGACTTATATCGGTCCTCCTGTGCTCCGTCGAAAGTGTACTCTTCCAGCCACGATTTGCTCGGCTCCGGCGGGTACATCGGCACGTCGTCTTTTTCGTCTGTCTGAAATGTTTGGTGGTTTGTTTCTTTGTTCGAATTTACTCACTCTGAATCCGTGTTCGTAGCTGGTGGTGTGTGAGGTGGCGGCTGTGGCATAGCCCGACTCCCTGGATGGGCTGCCGTCGGAGGCGACGGAAGTGTGGCGGGAAGGCCTCGTCTCCTCTTCGACCGCGTCGTCCGAGTAATACGCGACTCGTTCCCGCTCCTCCTTCTCCCTCCTCGACTGCTCCCTCTGCCGCTCCTCCCTCTCCCACTCCTCCTGCGCCCGCCGCTTCTCGTTCTGCTCCCTCTGCGCCTTCTCCTCCTCTGCTCGTTGCAGTGCGCGGGTGCGCTCCTCTTCTTCCCTCCGCCTCCTCTCTTCCTCCGTCCGACGTCGATCCTCTTCCCGTTGGCGTTGCAGCTCCATGTTTCTCTTCTCCTCTTCTACCCTCCTTTCTTCTTCTACTCGACTTCTCTCCGCATCTTGCCTCTGTCGCTGCTCCTGCATTGTCCTGTCTTCTTCTCTTTTCCTTTCCTCTTCCATTCGTATCCTTTCCTGCTCGGCACGCCGGTTCCACTGCACTACTCTCTCGTGCTCCATCTTCCTCTCGTGTTCCCTTCTCATATCCTCCCTCTGTTCCTCCTCCCTCCTAGCTTGCTCTCTTCTCCTTTCCTGCTCTCTCTGCTCCTCCTCTCTTCTTGCCTGCTCCTGCCTCTCCCTCTCTTTCCTCTGTTCTGCCATAGAATCGACGGGTTCCCCCTGTGCCACCCGCATCACAGACATGATCTGTTCCCTCTCTGTCTCGGACAGATGGGACAGGTCTAGGTCGGGCATTGGCAGGGATGGGGCATCTGGGTGGGCGAACGGCGGCGGTGGTTCAGAATCGAACGTCGATGTGGGTGGTTGTGGGAACGGTTGCTGTGTCGGCTGCGGTGGTTGTTGAGCGAACGGCGTTGGCTGCTGGAATGGCGGCTGCACAGGTTGTTGACCAAATGACTGCTGCACACTCTGCATGTCGTGCCCGTGCTCGAACTGGGACGTGGACTCGTAGCCATAGGACGGGGGCTGCATCGGTCCGGATGCGAGCGGACCCGCGTGCGACTGTCGGCGGTTGGGTGATCTGAAAAAAGCAAATAAACATTCGCAATCACAACGAAAGCCTCACAATTCCACGTTGTGCGGCAGGTTCTCGCTGGACTTGGAGAGTGAGACGCCTCGCTGGAATGGCGGCTGGACGGGCTGTGTCTGCTCGCTCGGTTCCTCGTACTCCTCGTACAGCTCCTCCCCGTACTCGTCCGGATACTCGATGTAGAAGCCGTCGTCATCCTTCGGTGGCTCGTCTTGAACGGGCTGCGCCACTGGCTGAGCAGTAGATGGTTGTTGTTGGCAATGCACCGACTGCTGCACGGGCGTCACGCTCGGTTGCACAGTGGGTGGTTGTTGTTGTTGTACCGGCTGTACTCCCATCTGCTCATCCATTGCCGCGCACGCCATCACAGCCATGATCTTGTCCCTTTCCTCCTGCGATAGACCATCCATTTCTGGACCCAGTACAGGCTCCCTACAAAACAAATATGTACGAAATACAGAACAAAAAATGAGTTGAAAGTACTCACAGCGGGTGTGGCTTGGCGTGCGTGGGTCTCATTCCGGTGGGGGGCATGGGAGACGCCATCTCGGCATCCACGGCCGCACACGCCATAACAGACAGGATCTTCTGTCGCTCCTCCTCCGATAGGTCGTCCAGGCCGGGCGGCAACAGGCTACAACAAATTGGAGAGTGAGAACAGGTACACTTGTGTGAGTGTGCAACGATAAATCTGACACAGAGTGAGAAAAGTCAGATATTCCCGCAGTAACACAAGAAGACGGTAATGAGAGGTTGTGACACGGAAATACGATGTTTGAATGAATAGGTGATAATTACACGGCAATACACTCACTCTTGCGGGGGCATGACGGGCGGTTGCGGCGAGCGGGCGGGCATCGGAGAGGGCACCGAGGCCTCCGCACTCGCCATCACTCGCATGATCTGATCGCGCTCCGCAGCTGACAGACCCTCCAGTCCCGGTGGTACCGAGCTGAAACGGGGCGTTGAGAGAGAGGGAGAGAGAGGGAGAGAGAGAGAGAGAGAGAGAGAGAGAGAGAGAGAGGACTTACTCTTGCGGTGCTCTCGAGGTGGATGGTGGTGGCATTGCCGGCATGGCTGATTCTCCGGCTGCTTGCATGACAGCCATGATCTGTCTTCTCTCAGCCTCCGAGAGACCCTCCATTCCAGGCGGCGCACTGAATCCACCAGGTTCCAGGTTTTCTCGGAAAACATTTCACCTATTCTTATGTTTTTGCCAAAATAAGTCCTCTCCATTACAGCTTATGTGTATGTATCTACATACCATCATTTGCATTCAATTCAATTCAGTGGCTCATCGGGTAAATCGCTATAGAGACCCGAATATATCACGTGAGAGATTCCAAGGCAGCGCGAGGAAATTCGACACTCTTCACGAAAGGGAATTCGGAGAGCCCCTATGGTCTCGATTTCAAGCAGCTAATTGATTTCGATAAAACGAGGAAATGAAAACGCGTACGTGGTGGGCTGTGGTGTGGGTTGTGGTTGTATGAGGGGCAGGGCCTCCTCTCCCGCTGCAGCCATGACAGACATGATCTGTCTCCTCTCCTCTTCCGACAGTCCCTCCATTCCAGCCGGCACCCGCCCCGCAGGCACGCGCGCATCCTGAAATATGAATTCTCTCTCGCTGCCCCTGATTGAATTCCCCCTTGTCCCCGGTGCGACCCCCACACTAGCTATGCGAGTCCCGTAACGAGGTTGCATGTAAACCGACCGGGTTCGTTTCACCGCCTCATAAGAACTAGTTGAGACACACTGGCTTCCCCTTCTTCTATTCAAAACAAACAGCCTCACGGGGCTCTCTCTCTGTCTCTAGCGCCTCTCTCTCTCTTCTCTCCTCGCCACGCACTCTAATTTTCCGATATTTCCTCTGCGCAGCACACACACATGTGTGAAATGGAATGAGAGAGAGAGGGTTGAAACAGAGACGCGAGAGGAGATTGACAGGCTTCTGCGGTAGGGAAAATGTACACAATACATGGATTATGTGTATAGCAAGCGTTCGAAAGAGAAGTATTCTTTCTGGATATACTCACTGCCCGATTAGACAAGTGGCACACAAGAAATATATTAGAAGGAGAGAGGCAGGCGTTTTTTTGTGTGAGTGAATGTAAATCGCTAGAAGGAGAGAAGGAGGAAAGGAGGCGTTTTTTATCGAGTGCGAATGAATGTACATAAAGCATGTAGCATGAAATGCTCTCCAGCGAACCGTGTATGAGTGAGTTTTCAGTATTGAAATCGAGGGGGCGCAATAACATCATCATATTTGTTCGCGCTATTGTCGCATTTCTCTATCGCAGTCATCCTTATGAATGAATTATGCCGCGAATCGCGCGCAAGAGGGTATCCTTGAATCGGAGGGCGCAGACAAATACAGAGAGTGAAGCATACATAGAGTGCGCGAAAGGGAGAGAGCGGCGAGAGACAGAGGACGCATGTCTGCGCTCATTATGCAAAATGCGCATGGCATCTCACTATGGAACGTAGCGAAAGCGGCCGCGCGAGATGCAGCAGAGAGAAGGACATGCATACATCATACATAATTGCAATCTAGGGCGGAATGGAAACAACATCGATGAAATAGTAGTAGTAAACGCGTTGATTCGGACAAAAATAATGAAAACGCTCACGTACCCGTGTAGTTTGTGGTGGCTGTGTGGGTGGGGGTTCTGAGATGTCTGCGACGGCGGCCGCCGCGGCAGCCTGGATCTGCTCCGACGCCTGCTTCGCCTAAACATATTTTTTGTAACTAGTTTTATTCATACAAACCTCGTATATGTACTTAATCTCTTATCATTATGTCCCAATTGAGACACATCAGCATTATAGCTGCATCGCATATTTCCGTTCACGTTCTGGGATCGTTGAAGAGCAAAAACAGACGTCATAAAATGCTGCGACCACTTTGTGCGATGACATATTGCGGCTGTGATTCGGCGCTCTCTCGCCTGCATGTGTTTCCATTCAGTGTGCTGGCAGCGGTTGCTCTGCCAATGATGTTTACTCGGCGACACTCGCTCGCGTCGCTCCAAATACAACAACAACACAACAACAACCCAACCACAACGCTTGCTGTTTTCGGAATATGCCCCAGTGGTGCGTGACAGCTCGATAGTGAGAGAGAGTGGGATAACCTAGCATTACGATAGCGGGAAAGAGAAAGAGGAAGGGAGGGGGAGAGAGAGAGGTGGTCTCTCTCAGTCAGTCGGAGGGCGACTCATTATGCCAGTGAAATGATGCGCATAGTTTCAGCCACACACGCGTGCCCGCTATCGAGGATATTTCCTAGCTCTTTCACGCATCCAGAGATATTTCATGATGATGTTACACTTGCACTTGCGAAAAGCCTTTTTTCAGGCATTTTATCTCCCTTTCAAGGAGGCTCTTAATATTCGCCCCCTATTTGCAGTTTCGTAGTTTTAGACGCGCAATGTGCAATTAAAAAGTATGAAATGTGTCGCCCGCGGGTTCGCAGCGGTGGGAAAATGTGACAATTGATATGATAATACGCGAAAACGACAGAGAGAATGCAATAACAACACCAGATAACAAGTAACGAGGTAATAAGTATACGCGCACACAATAATAATGAATAATAATAACCCAATGGTTCGCACCTTTCCGATGGCGTCTCCGGCGAACTTGGAGAGGCCGCCGAATCCGAACCCCTTGCTCTTGGTACCGAACATGCGTGGTGGGGCGGCTGCACCCACGCCACTGCCGCCAGCGGCCGCGACGCCGCGCGCGACCGCCGCCTCGCCGCCGCGATCGATGCTGGCCCCGCCTTCTCCTTCTACTGCTGCTGCTGCTGCATCACTCCACAACATCGATCCCGCACCGCGAATACCTGAAAGAGCTCTCTCTCTCCTTCTCTCTAGCCACTCCACTGTGCTTGCGCATTAATCATCATTTATGGACAGAGAATGAGGTCTCTCCACATCTCTCACGTGTCGCCACAACGACCCATTTTTTGCTGGACGTGGTTGTTGTGGATGTAGGCATGTGTGTATGTGATACCTGTGGCGTTGTCGTAAAGCGTGGGATTGGCGAAATGCGAGTCGTCGACTGATGGCGTAGCGTGACTCTGCAACCACTCATACTCGAATTGATAGAACGTCTCGCTAAAAAAAGTAGCTCGCATCACCACTGCGCAGCCGAGAGCCACCATACATTTTTTATCAGAGTGACAGAGAGTGTCAGAAAATGCGAACACGGGACAGTGAGCTCAAAAAGAGAAATAAGACAACTACAGTAATCGTACCTGCAAATCTAATTCTCCGGGGAAGTCTAGCATATCCTCTCCCACTTCCACTTCCTCTTCTCCCTCTTCAGACGCAGGCGACCACACTCCATCCTCATTATCTGAAACATGTTTTGTAGTGTGTGTTGGACTGTATCATTTGAATTTCCAGTATCTTTCCCCCTCGGTTTTCCCGCAACTTGATATTCCCTACCGCCTAATTACCACGCTGCTGTGATATTGATTCAGAGGAACGAGGATATGAAAAAGGATAAACTATTCGAAAACGAGGAAAAAAACAGTAGCTGAGTAGCTCATACGTTTAATACAAAAATGGCGTACCTCTGGCTTCCAGGTCGATGCTGTGTCGGAGCTCCTTGAGCGCGTCTCCATACCACTCTGCTGCGCGCTCGTCCTTGGCCAGCTCCCCGACGCTGCGAGTGCTGCTCCTTCGCGAGCCGCGCCGGCTGCTACCGCCCCCGTCGCCCTGCCACTCGTCCCGCATATGATCGTCGAGTGCTGCAGGTGACAGCGGACGAGAAGAGACCTCTTCACACTCACCCACTGCCACGCCCCCATCAACCAACTCCCCACTCAACACCCGAGAGCTCACGTCTCGCGACGTCGTCTCCGGCTCCTCAGAGAAATACTCGTGTTCCAACTCGTCCATGTACTGCTCATCCTCCTGCTCCTCCTGCTCCTCCTGCTCCACCTCTTCTTCGTCATAGTCGGATGAGACAGTGCGCTCGAATGGAATCTCCTCATCTGCCACCGGGTATCCTCTGTCGAAGTCGTCCGCGGCTTGCTGCATGCGTCGCATGTGCTCCATCTCCTTGTTTGTCAGAGGCACCATCTGCTGATCGAACTCTGCCGCAGCCGCCTCCATTCTCCGAATGTGCTCTAGTTCTTCATGTGTGAGTTGCGGTTGTGAAGGAAACGTCATGTCCATTCCGGCAGCCTCTTCGATGCGTCGAATGTGCTCCAGCTCTTCAGCGGTGAGCGCAGGTTGGACAGGAGTTTGCTGCGGCATCTGACTGTCAAACATCGCGGCTGCCTCTTCCATTCTTCTGATATGAGCCAGTTCTTCTTCCGTGAGTGCGAGTGGCAAGGGCGCTTTGTGAGCTGACATCTGCGAGTCAAACTCGGCTGCGGCCGCCTCCATCCTACGCATGTGTTCCATTTCTTCTGCTGACAGTTCAGGTGGAAGACGGAAGTCACCAGTCGCGGCCGCTTCTGTCCTCCGAATGTGCTCTGGTTCATCCGTTGTCAGCGGCTGTTCCTGATGAGCTTGTGCCTCCTGCTCGAACTGAGCTGCAGCCTGTTGCATCTGTCGAATGTGCTCCATCTCCTCCGCTGTTAACTCGTCCTCAACGTCTTCTCCTGTGTCGTCGTTGTCGTCGTAATCTGACGAGCCCTCCCTTTCGAATGGAATCGTCTCCGTGATCTCCTCTTCTGACTGTGGCATCTGTTTGTCGAACTCAGCCGCTGCCGCCTCCATTTTTCGAATGTGTTCTAGTTCCTCTGCTGTCAGAGCTTGTTGCTGACTTGCGGCAGGTATGAATGGCATTTGGCGGTCGAACTGCGCGGCCGCCTCCTCCATGCGTCGAATGTGCGCGAGTTCCTCCTCGGTCAGCTCGGGCTCTTTGGACTGCATCATCATCTGCGAGTCGAGCTCCGCTGCTGCGGCCTCCATCTTCCGGATGTGCTCCAGCTCTTCCGCCGTCAGATCCGACATTGTCTGCTGGTACACGTCGAGGTCATCTCGAGCGTCTCTTCTCTCATCCACGGTCGGCTTCGATGGTGCTGGTTGTGGCACGTTTTGGAATGCCGCGTACGCATCCGCCGCCGTCTCCACAGGTGTTTCGTGCGCCTGGAGGTCTGGAAGAGCGACACCAGCAGCTTCTGTGACACGACGTATGTGTTCAAGCTCCTCATCTGTAAGACCCGGAACAACAACGGGCTTGTCCTGCAGCACCTCTGCCACCTCTGCCGTCGCTGCCTTGATGGTCTCTCCGGTCTTTGACAGGAACGTCGACAGCCCTCCAAATGGTGAGCTCTTTCCACCGAAACCGAAGATTGACTTCTGTTGTGATGCAGTGGGCGGCTCGTTCCTTTCCTCTTCTATCTGCTTGGTCGACGGCTGCACAGCGTCCACAATCTGCACGGCTCGCATGACGGGCACAGACATTGACAGCGGCTGCTGTTCCTCCTCCTGCCGTCTCTTCTCGACGTTGGTCGCTGCTCGGATGGCGTCGTCGATGGAGCGCATGCTGTTGCTGAACTCCTCGTCGCTTGCCACTGACAGCTGCGGGAGGACGATCGGCTTGCGGCCGATGACGAAGGGCGTCGACTGGCCGGCGCGATCGATGAGCGATTGAATCCGCTCCCTCTCGTGCGCCGGAAGGTCTTCCATCTCGGCGAGTGCAGCCGATGAACTCCTGAAACGAAGTTTTGGTTTGTCAAAAGAAGTGTCTCAGAATTTTCATAACCCAAATTGTGTTCCGAAGTACCATATACCATTGTCACCCGGGTAGTTAGGAGAGTAGAAGACAGATAAGGAAACGTAGCTAATAGATAGTCAGTGTCATATTTGCCGTAACATCAGAAGGTGATAAAAGATCTTCCTATCTTCCCATAGTTCTTCCTATTTGGCTAATGGATGAACAGTGAGACAAACGTCTTACTACACTATTGACTGGCATTACAATATTCTCTGTAAGTATATAGTTGCCGCCTGGTGGATAGTTTCTGCTATTGACAGCCGGGGTCAGTTGGCGAAACTCAGTCGCGAGCGAGAGAGGTCAGACAGCGCGGAAAAGGCTCGAGTGTCGCGCGGCCTCTTTGATTTGCGTGTCGGCTTCTTTGATCGATATTATCGTTTAAATGCGCGCGCGTGGGTCTCCTCACGACGAGAGGGTAGATCAATTGCGACTCGAGGGTAGATCGATTTTCTACCGTGACCCGGCGAACTATCCCCCAGAATAATATTATACATTAAAAGTCATTACTCATTAAAAACTCAGTATACACACAAAAACACCTCGCAATTGCGATCACAAATCACCTCCTGGAAATATTGGGCGAGACGTTCTTTTGAGACTGTTTGAGGACGTTCATGATATGTGTCTTCTCCTCCTCGCTCAGACCGATCAGCGCATTGTCCGGCAGTGGACTACCAGCAACTGAAATTGGAGTAAGTAGACATCAAAGTTAAATGATCTTTTTTTGAATCTCGCGTTTTCGATTAATTAACACCTACCCGAATCCCTGTTGTCGGCGCCAGAGGAACGTCGCAGCAGGCTGATGATGTCACCCTTGTCCTCGGACGCCTTTCGGAGAGAAGCCTTTCGCGGCTGATCTGCTGGTTGACCTGAAAAAAAAACAATGAGGTGAAATGTAAATGTGTTTACCTTGGCCGATGAACGCGAGTGCAGACTTTGGCCTATCGATGACGGTACTACGGCGTCGTGGAGTGAGGAAAGAGAACAGACCGAACGTCGGCACTTCCTCTCGCAGAGGCTCCACCTTGAACGCTGGCTCCTCAGGGCTGTAAAAACTGATTGAAACAACAAAACATGATAGAGTAACGCGATGACAACACTAATGACTCACCCAACCACCCTGAGCTCTTCTGGTTGCTCGCTGCTGGCGGTGGAATCGATGGAATGGGTGGTCTGACTTCCTAAGAAGTATCTTGCTCTAGGATTCTGCTGCTGTCGAATGAATATGCGCAGATCTCTGCCAGCCTCTTCAGCAATTGTTCCCGTTACGCGGATTGCGAAGAAGTTGATGCGACACAACAGGTCGATGTTGCTCAGAAGACTGGTGCTGTCGGTGTAAGAGTGTTGCTCGCACTGCTCAAATGCGTTCAGTCGCCGGTGCCACTTCTCGTTCACACACGACACGCTGAAACAGCGCGGCTCAGAGCGCTCGGCCTCCTGGTGAGCCACGTCCGAAAGAGACTTGCAGATTCGCTTCTGCTCGTCGACAGACAGCAGCCTATCGACCATGCGGAACATGTCTTCGGCGACCGCGACCGCTCCATCGGCAAGAGCGGTATTGTCCTGATGAAGGAAAGTGTCGTCTTCCGACTCATCTTGACAACTCTGTGTGCGACGTAGGCTGTGGTCGGTGTACACAACATTCACAGAAGAACGGCGGTGATTCTCGTGTGGTTCTATTTCGACCGAGCGACTGAACACATTCGAAAACGAGTCTGTGGAATCACCAGAAAACGATCTTATCGATGGAGCGATCATCTGGTTCGAATAGTTGATAGTGGTGACACTCCGGCGAACAGTGTGAGTTTGATCAAGATTTTCCATACGTTGGATTGCGGAAATGTGATCGAGCTCCTCCTGTGTGAGTTTCGGCTCTTCCTCGAGAACAGCTGTGCGCGAAAGGATAGGAGATCCACGCTCATACGAGTAGCCTTGGTCGAAAGACGTCTGCTCAAACGAGGACTTGTTTGATCTGTCCTCGTCGGCTCCGGATGTGGCGCTGGAGCGTTCCTCGTAGACTGGCTCTGGTTCCTCTTCTGGTTTGTCGATGGAGATCTGAACGAGATCCGGTCGTGAAGGAGCAGGCATGCTAGCCTGCCGATCAAACGACGACTGCTCTGCCAAACGTTGGATTGCGGCAATGTGATCGAGCTCCTCCTGTGTGAGTTCCGGCTCTTCCTCGAGAACAGCAGTGCGCGAGAGAAGAGGAGATCCACGCTCATACGAGTAGCCTTGGTCGAAAGACGTCTGCTCAAACGAGGACTTGTTTGATCTGTCCTCGTCGGCTCCGGATGTGGCACTGGAGTGTTCCTCGTAGACTGGCTCTGGTTCCTCTTCTAGTTTGTCGACGGAGATCTGAACGGGATCTGGTCGTGAAGGAGCAGGCATGCTAGCCTGCCGCTCGAACGACGACTGATCTGCCATATGTTGGATTGCGGAAATGTGATCGAGCTCCTCCTGTGTGAGTTCCGGCTCTTCCTCGAGAACAGCTGTGCGCGAAAGGATAGGAGATCCACGCTCATACGAGTAGCCTTGGTCGAAAGACGTCTGCTCAAACGAGGACTTGTTTGATCTGTCCTCGTCGGCTCCGGATGTGGCGCTGGAGCGTTCCTCGTAGACTGGCTCTGGTTCCTCTTCTGGTTTGTCGATGGAGATCTGAACGAGATCCGGTCGTGAAGGAGCAGGCATGCTAGCCTGCCGATCAAACGACGACTGCTCTGCCAAACGTTGGATTGCGGCAATGTGATCGAGCTCTTCCTGCGTGAGTTTCGGCTCTTCCTCGAGAACAGCAGTGCGCGAGAGAAGAGGAGATCCACGCTCATACGAGTAGCCTTGGTCGAAAGACGTCTGCTCAAACGAGGACTTGTTTGATCTGTCCTCGTCGGCTCCGGATGTGGCACTGGAGTGCTCCTCGTAGACTGGCTCTGGTTCCTCTTCTAGTTTGTCGACGGAGATCTGAACGGGATCTGGTCGTGAAGGAGCAGGCATGCTAGCCTGCCGCTCGAACGACGACTGCTCTGCCATACGTTGGATTGCGGCAATGTGATCGAGCTCTTCCTGCGTGAGTTCCGGCACTTTCTCGAGAACAGCAGTGCGCGAGAGAAGAGGGGATCCACGCTCATACGAGTAGCCTTGGTCGAAAGACGACTGCTCGAACGAGGACTTGTTTGATCTGTCCTCGTCGGTTCCGGATGTGGCACTGGAGTGCTCCTCGTAGACTGGCTCTGGTTCCTCTTCTGGTTTGTCGACGGAGATCTGAACGAGCTCCGGTCGTGGAGGAGCAGGCATGCTTGCCTGCCGCTCAAACGACGACTGCTCTGCCATACGTTGAATTGCGGCAATGTGATCGAGCTCCTCCTGTGTGAGTTCCGGCTCTTCTTCGAGAACAGCAGTGCGCGAGAGAAGAGGAGATCCACGCTCATACGAGTAGCCTTGGTCGAAAGACGTCTGCTCAAACGAGGACTTGTTTGATCTGTCCTCGTCGGCTCCGGATGTGGCACTGGAGTGTTCCTCGTAGACTGGCTCTGGTTCCTCTTCTGGTTTGTCGATGGAGATCTGAACGGGATCCGGTCGTGAAGGAGCAGGCATGCTAGCCTGCCGCTCGAACGACGACTGATCTGCCATATGTTGGATTGCGGCAATGTGATCGAGCTCTTCCTGCGTGAGTTCCGGCTCTTCCTCGAGAACAGCAGTGCGCGAGAGAAGAGGAGATCCACGCTCCCACGAGTAGCCTTGGTCGAAAGACGTCTGCTCAAACGAGATATTGTTTGATCTGTCCTCGTCGGCTCCGGATGTGGCACTGGAGTGTTCCTCGTAGACTGGCTCTGGTTCCTCTTCTAGTTTGTCGACGGAGATCTGAACGGGCTCCGGTCGTGGAGGAGCAGGCATGCTTGCCTGCCGCTCGAACGACGACTGCTCTGCCATACGTTGGATTTCGGCAATGTGATCGAGCTCCTCCTGTGTGAGTTCCGGCACTTTCTCGAGAACAGCAGTGCGCGAGAGAAGAGGAGATCCACGCTCATGCGAGTAGCCTTGGTCGAAAGACGTCTGCTCAAACGAGGACTTGTTTGATCTGTCCTCGTCGGCTCCGGATGTGGCACTGGAGTGCTCCTCGTAGACTGGTTCCTCTTCTGGTTTGTCGATGGAGATCTGAACGGGCTCCGGTCGTGGAGGAGCAGGCATGCTCGCCTGCCGCTCAAACGACGACTGCTCTGCCATACGTTGGATTGCGGCAATGTGATCGAGCTCTGCCTGCGTGAGTTCCGGCACTTCCTC
Source organism: Rhabditoides inermis (assembly GCA_963966185.1). Lineage (NCBI taxonomy): Eukaryota > Metazoa > Nematoda > Chromadorea > Rhabditida > Rhabditidae > Rhabditoides > Rhabditoides inermis. The sequence goes on along the minus strand of CAWZYM010000217.1, from coordinate 657,194 downwards.
GAGAACAGCAGTGCGCGAGAGAAGAGGAGATCCACGCTCATACGAGTAGCCTTGGTCGAAAGACGTCTGCTCAAACGAGGACTTGTTTGATCTGTCCTCGTCGGCTCCGGATGTGGCACTGGAGTGTTCCTCGTAGACTGGCTCTGGTTTCTCTTCTGGTTTGTCGATGGAGACCTGAACGGGATCCGGTCGTGAAGGAGCAGGCATGCTAGCCTGCCGCTCGAACGACGACTGCTCTGCCATACGTTGGATTGCGGCAATGTGATCGAGCTCTTCCTGCGTGAGTTCCGGCACTTCCTCAAAAACAGCAGTGCGCGAGAGAAGAGGAGATCCACGCTCATACGAGTAGCCTTGGTCGAAAGACGACTGCTCGAACGAGGACTTGTTTGATCTGTCCTCGTCGGTCCCGGATGTGGCACTGGAGTGCTCCTCGTAGACTGGCTCTGGTTCCTCTTCTGGTTTGTCGATGGAGATCTGAACGGGATCCGGTCGTGAAGGAGCAGGCATGCTAGCCTGCCGCTCGAACGACGACTGATCTGCCATATGTTGGATTGCGGCAATGTGATCGAGCTCTTCCTGCGTGAGTTCCGGCTCTTCCTCGAGAACAGCAGTGCGCGAGAGAAGAGGAGATCCACGCTCATACGAGTAGCCTTGGTCGAAAGACGTCTGCTCTAACGAGGACGTGTTTGATCTGTCTTCGTCGGCTCCGGATGTGGCACTGGAGTGTTTCTCGTAGACTGGCTCTGGTTCCTCTTCTGGTTTGTCGATGGAGATCTGAACGGGATCCGGTCGTGAAGGAGCAGGCATGCTAGCCTGCCGCTCAAACGACGACTGCTCTGCCATACGTTGGATTGCGGCAATGTGATCGAGCTCTTCCTGCGTGAGTTCCGGCACTTCCTCGAGAACAGCAGTGCGCGAGAGAAGAGGAGATTCACGCTCATACGAGTAGCCTTGGTCGAAAGACGACTGCTCAAACGAGGACTTCTTCGATCTGTCCTCGTCGGCTTCGGATGTGGCACTGGAGTGTTCCTCGTAGACTGGCTCTGGTTCCTCTTCTGGTTTGTCGATGGAGATCTGAACGAGATCCGGTCGTGAAGGAGCAGACATGCTAGCCTGCCGCTCGAACGACGACTGCTCTGTCATACGTTGGATTGCGGCAATGTGATCGAGCTCTTCCTGCGTGAGTTCCGGCTCTTCCTCGAGAACAGCAGTGCGCGAGAGAAGAGGAGATCCACGCTCATACGAGTAGCCTTGGTCGAAAGACGTCTGCTCAAACGAGGACTTGTTTGATCTGTCCTCGTCGGCTCCGGATGTGGCACTGGAGTGCTCCTCGTAGACTGGTTCCCTTTCTGGTTTGTCGATGGAGATCTGAACGGGCTCCGGTCGTGAAGGAGCAGGCATGCTCGCCTGCCGCTCAAACGACGACTGCTCTGCCATACGTTGGATTGCGGCAATGTGATCGAGCTCTTTCTGCGTGAGTTCCGGCTCTTCCTCGAGAACAGCAGTGCGCGAGAGAAGAGGAGATCCACGCTCATACGAGTAGCCTTGGTCGAAAGACGTCTGCTCAAACGAGGACTTGTTTGATCTGTCCTCGTCGGCTCCGGATGTGGCACTGGAGTGCTCCTCGTAGACTGGTTCCTCTTCTGGTTTGTCGATGGAGATCTGAACGGGCTCCGGTCGTGGAGGAGCAGGCATGCTCGCCTGCCGCTCAAACGACGACTGCTCTGCCATACGTTGGATTGCGGCAATGTGATCGAGCTCTTCCTGCGTGAGTTCCGGCACTTCTTCGAGAACAGCAGTGCGCGAGAGAAGAGGAGATCCACGCTCATACGAGTAGCCTTGGTCGAAAGACGACTGCTCAAACGAGGACTTCTTCGATCTGTCCTCGTCGGCTTCGGATGTGGCATTCGAGTGTTCCTCGTAGACTGGCTCTGGTTCCTCTTCTGGTTTGTCGATGGAGATCTGAACGGGATCCGGTCGTGAAGGAGCAGACATGCTAGCCTGCCGCTCGAACGACGACTGCTCTGCCATACGTTGGATTGCGGCAATGTGATCGAGCTCTTCCTGCGTGAGTTCCGGCTCTTCCTCGAGAACATCAGTGCGCGAGAGAAGAGGAGATCCACGCTCATACGAGTAGCCTTGGTCGAAAGACGTCTGCTCAAACGAGGACTTGTTTGATCTGTCCTCGTCGGCTCCGGATGTGGCACTGGAGTGCTCCTCGTAGACTGGTTCCTCTTCTGGTTTGTCGATGGAGATCTGAACGGGCTCCGGTCGTGGAGGAGCAGGCATGCTCGCCTGCCGCTCAAACGACGACTGCTCTGCCATACGTTGGATTGCGGCAATGTGATCGAGCTCTTCCTGCGTGAGTTCCGGCTCTTCCTCGAGAACAGCAGTGCGCGAGAAAAGAGGAGATCCACGCTCATACGAGTAGCCTTGGTCGAAAGACGTCTGCTCAAACGAGGACTTGTTTGATCTGTCCTCGTCGGCTCCGAATGTGGCACTGGAGTGCTCCTCGTAGACTGGTTCCCTTTCTGGTTTGTCGATGGAGATCTGAACGGGCTCCGGTCGTGAAGGAGCAGGCATGCTCGCCTGCCGCTCAAACGACGACTGCTCTGCCATACGTTGGATTGCGGCAATGTGATCGAGCTCTTCCTGCGTGAGTTCCGGCTCTTCCTCGAGAACAGCAGTGCGCGAGAGAAGAGGAGATCCACGCTCATACGAGTAGCCTTGGTCGAAAGACGTCTGCTCAAACGAGGACTTGTTTGATCTGTCCTCGTCGGCTCCGGATGTGGCACTGGAGTGCTCCTCGTAGACTGGTTCCCTTTCTGGTTTGTCGATGGAGATCTGAACGGGCTCCGGTCGTGAAGGAGCAGGCATGCTCGCCTGCCGCTCAAACGACGACTGCTCTGCCATACGTTGGATTGCGGCAATGTGATCGAGCTCTTCCTGCGTGAGTTCCGGCTCTTCCTCGAGAACAGCAGTGCGCGAGAGAAGAGGAGATCCACGCTCATACGAGTAGCCTTGGTCGAAAGACGTCTGCTCAAACGAGGACTTGTTTGATCTGTCCTCGTCGGCTCCGGATGTGGCACTGGAGTGCTCCTCGTAGACTGGTTCCTCTTCTGGTTTGTCGATGGAGATCTGAACGGGCTCCGGTCGTGGAGGAGCAGGCATGCTCGCCTGCTGCTCAAACGACGACTGCTCTGCCATACGTTGGATTGCGGCAATGTGATCGAGCTCTTCCTGCGTGAGTTCCGGCACTTTTTCGAGAACAGCAGTGCGCGAGAGAAGAGGAGATCCACGCTCATACGAGTAGCCTTGGTCGAAAGACGACTGCTCAAACGAGGACTTCTTCGATCTGTCCTCGTCGGCTTCGGATGTGGCATTCGAGTGTTCCTCGTAGACTGGCTCTGGTTCCTCTTCTGGTTTGTCGATGGAGATCTGAACGGGATCCGGTCGTGAAGGAGCAGACATGCTAGCCTGCCGCTCGAACGACGACTGCTCTGCCATACGTTGGATTGCGGCAATGTGATCGAGCTCTTCCTGCGTGAGTTCCGGCTCTTCCTCGAGAACAGCAGTGCGCGAGAGAAGAGGAGATCCACGCTCATACGAGTAGCCTTGGTCGAAAGACGTCTGCTCAAACGAGGACTTGTTTGATCTGTCCTCGTCGGCTCCGGATGTGGCACTGGAGTGCTCCTCGTAGACTGGTTCCTCTTCTGGTTTGTCGATGGAGATCTGAACGGGCTCCGGTCGTGGAGGAGCAGGCATGCTCGCCTGCCGCTCAAACGACGACTGCTCTGCCATACGTTGGATTGCGGCAATGTGATCGAGCTCTTCCTGCGTGAGTTCCGGCTCTTCCTCGAGAACAGCAGTGCGCGAGAGAAGAGGAGATCCACGCTCATACGAGAAGCCTTGGTCGAAAGACGTCTGCTCAAACGAGGACTTGTTTGATCTGTCCTCGTCGGCTCCGGATGTGGAACTGGAGTGCTCCTCGTAGAATGGTTCCTCTTCTGGTTTGTCGATGGAGATCTGAACAGGCTCCGGTCGTGGAGGAGCAGGCATGCTCGCCTGCCGCTCAAACGACGACTGCTCTGCCATACGTTGGATTGCGGCAATGTGATCGAGCTCTACCTGCGTGAGTTCCGGCACTTCCTCGAGAACAGCAGTGCGCGAGAAAAGAGGAGATCCACGCTCATACGAGTAGCCTTGGTCGAAAGATGCCTGCTCAAACGAGGACTTGTTTGATCTGTCCTCGTCGGCTCCGGATGTGGCACTGGAGTGTTCCTCGTAGACTGGCTCTGGTTCCTCTTCTGGTTTGTCGATGGAGATCTGAACGGGATTCGGTCGTGAAGGAGCAGGCATGCGAGCCTGCCGCTCGAACGACGACTGATCTGCCATACGTTGGATTGCGGCAATGTGATCGAGCTCTTCCTGCGTGAGTTCCGGCTCTTCCTCGAGAACAGCAGTGCGCGAGAGAAGAGGAGATCCACGCTCATACGAGTAGCCTTGGTCGAAAGACGTCTGCTCTAACGAGGACTTGTTTGATCTGTCTTCGTCGGCTCCGGATGTGGCACTGGAGTGTTTCTCGTAGACTGGCTCTGGTTCCTCTTCTGGTTTGTCGATGGAGATCTGAACGGGATCCGGTCGTGAAGGAGCAGGCATGCTAGCCTGCCGCTTAAACGACGACTGCTCTGCCATACGTTGGATTGCGGCAATGTGATCGAGCTCTTCCTGCGTGAGTTCCGGCACTTCCTCGAGAACAGCAGTGCGCGAGAGAAGAGGAGATTCACGCTCATACGAGTAGCCTTGGTCGAAAGACGACTGCTCAAACGAGGACTTCTTCGATCTGTCCTCGTCGGCTTCGGATGTGGCACTGGAGTGTTCCTCGTAGACTGGCTCTGGTTCCTCTTCTGGTTTGTCGATGGAGATCTGAACGAGATCCGGTCGTGAAGGAGCAGACATGCTAGCCTGCCGCTCGAACGACGACTGCTCTGTCATACGTTGGATTGCGGCAATGTGATCGAGCTCTTCCTGCGTGAGTTCCGGCTCTTCCTCGAGAACAGCAGTGCGCGAGAGAAGAGGAGATCCACGCTCATACGAGTAGCCTTGGTCGAAAGACGTCTGCTCAAACGAGGACTTGTTTGATCTGTCCTCGTCGGCTCCGGATGTGGCACTGGAGTGCTCCTCGTAGACTGGTTCCCTTTCTGGTTTGTCGATGGAGATCTGAACGGGCTCCGGTCGTGAAGGAGCAGGCATGCTCGCCTGCCGCTCAAACGACGACTGCTCTGCCATACGTTGGATTGCGGCAATGTGATCGAGCTCTTCCTGCGTGAGTTCCGGCTCTTCCTCGAGAACAGCAGTGCGCGAGAGAAGAGGAGATCCACGCTCATACGAGTAGCCTTGGTCGAAAGACGTCTGCTCAAACGAGGACTTGTTTGATCTGTTCTCGTCGGCTCCGGATGTGGCACTGGAGTGCTCCTCGTAGACTGGTTCCTCTTCTGGTTTGTCGATGGAGATCTGAACGGGCTCCGGTCGTGGAGGAGCAGGCATGCTCGCCTGCCGCTCAAACGACGACTGCTCTGCCATACGTTGGATTGCGGCAATGTGATCGAGCTCTTCCTGCGTGAGTTCCGGCACTTCTTCGAGAACAGCAGTGCGCGAGAGAAGAGGAGATCCACGCTCATACGAGTAGCCTTGGTCGAAAGACGACTGCTCAAACGAGGACTTCTTCGATCTGTCCTCGTCGGCTTCGGATGTGGCATTCGAGTGTTCCTCGTAGACTGGCTCTGGTTCCTCTTCTGGTTTGTCGATGGAGATCTGAACGGGATCCGGTCGTGAAGGAGCAGACATGCTAGCCTGCCGCTCGAACGACGACTGCTCTGCCATACGTTGGATTGCGGCAATGTGATCGAGCTCTTCCTGCGTGAGTTCCGGCACTTCCTCGAGAACAGCAGTGCGCGAGAGAAGAGGAGATTCACGCTCATACGAGTAGCCTTGGTCGAAAGACGACTGCTCAAACGAGGACTTCTTCGATCTGTCCTCGTCGGCTTCGGATGTGGCACTGGAGTGTTCCTCGTAGACTGGCTCTGGTTCCTCTTCTGGTTTGTCGATGGAGATCTGAACGAGATCCGGTCGTGAAGGAGCAGACATGCTAGCCTGCCGCTCGAACGACGACTGCTCTGTCATACGTTGGATTGCGGCAATGTGATCGAGCTCTTCCTGCGTGAGTTCCGGCTCTTCCTCGAGAACAGCAGTGCGCGAGAGAAGAGGAGATCCACGCTCATACGAGTAGCCTTGGTCGAAAGACGTCTGCTCAAACGAGGACTTGTTTGATCTGTCCTCGTCGGCTCCGGATGTGGCACTGGAGTGTTCCTCGTAGACTGGCTCTGGTTTCTCTTCTGGTTTGTCGATGGAGATCTGAACGGGATCCGGTCGTGAAGGAGCAGGCATGCTCGCCTGCCGCTCGAACGACGACTGCTTTGCCATACGTTGGATTTCGGCAATGTGATCGAGCTCCTCATGTGTGAGTTCCGGCACTTTCTCGAGAACAGCAGTGCGCGAGAGAAGAGGAGATCCACGCTCATACGAGTAGCCTTGGTCGAAAGACGTCTGCTCAAACGAGGACTTGTTTGATCTGTCCTCGTCGGCTCCAGATGTGGCACTGGAGTGCTCCTCGTAGACTGGTTCCTCTTCTGCTTTGTCGATGGAGATCTGAACGGGCTCCGGTCGTGGAGGAGCAGGCATGCTCGCCTGCCGCTCAAACGACGACTGCTCTGCCATACGTTGGATTGCGGCAATGTGATCGAGCTCTTCCTGCGTGAGTTCCGGCACTTCCTCGAGAACAGCAGTGCGCGAGAGAAGAGGAGATCCCCGCTCATACGAGTAGCCTTGGTCGAAAGACGTCTGCTCAAACGAGGACTTGTTTGATCTGTCCTCGTCGTCTCCAGATGTGGCACTGGAGTGTTCCTCGTAGACTGGCTTTACCTCTTCTGGTTTGTCGACGGAGATCTGAACGAGCTCCGGTTGTGGAGGAGCAGGCATGCTCGCCTGCCGCTCAAACGACGACTGCTCTGCCATACGTTGAATTGCGGCAATGTGATCGAGCTCCTCCTGTGTGAGTTCCGGCTCTTCTTCGAGAACAGCAGTGCGCGAGAGAAGAGGAGATCCACGCTCATACGAGTAGCCTTGGTCGAAAGACGTCTGCTCGAACGAGGACTTGCTTGATCTGTCCTCGTCGGCTCCGGATGTGGCACTGGAGTGCTCCTCGTAGACTGGTTCCTCTTGTGGTTTGTCGATGGAGATCTGAACGGGCTCCGGTCGTGGAGGAGCAGGCATGCTCGCCTCCCGGTCAAACGACGACTGCTCTGCCAAAAGTTGAATTGCGGCAATGTGATCGAGCTCCTCCTGTGTGAGTTCCGGCACTTCCTCGAGAACAGCAGTGCGCGAGAAAAGAGGAGATCCACGCTCATACGAGTAGCCTTGGTCGAAAGACATGTGCTCAAACGAGGACTTGTTTGATCTGTCCTCGTCGGCTCCGGATGTGGCACTGGAGTGTTCCTCGTAGACTGGCTCTGGTTCCTCTTCTGGTTTGTCGACGGAGATCTGAACGGGCTCCGGTCGTGGAGGAGCAGGCATGCTCGCCTGCCGCTCAAACGACGACTGCTCTGCCATACGTTGAATTGCGGCAATGTGATCGAGCTTCTCCTGTGTGAGTTCCGGCTCTTCTTCGAGAACTGCAGTGCGCGAGAGAAGAGGAGATCCACGCTCATACGAGTAGCCTTGGTCAAAAGACGTATGATCGAACGAAGACTTGCTCGATATGTCTTCGTCGGCTCCGGATGTGGCACTGGAGTGTTCCTCGTAGACTGGCTCTACCTCTTCTGGTTTGTCGACGGAGATCTGAACGGGCTCCGGTCGTGGAGGAGCAGGCATGCTCGTCTGCCGCTCGAACGACGACTGCTCTGCTATACGTTGGATTGCGGCAATCTGATCGAGCTCTTCCTGCGTGAGTTCCGGCTCTTCCTCGATAACAGCAGTGCGCGAGAGAAGAGGAGATCCACGCTCATACGAGTAGCCTTGGTCGAAAGACGTCTGCTCGAACGAGGACTTGCTCGATCTGTCCTCGTCGGCTCCGGATGTGGCACTGAAGTGTTTCTCGTAGACTGGCTCTGGTTCCTCTTCTGGTTTGTCGATGGAGATCTGAACGGGATCCGGTCGTGAAGGAGCAGGCATGCTAGCCTGCCGCTCAAACGACGACTGCTCTGCCATACGTTGGATTGCGGCAATGTGATCGAGCTCTTCCTGCGTGAGTTCCGGCTCTTCCTCGAGAACAGCAGTGCGCGAGAGAAGAGGAGATCCACGCTCATACGAGTAGCTCTGGTCGAAAGACGTCTGCTCAAACGAGGACTTGTTTGATCTGTCCTCGTCGGCTCCGGATGTGGCACTGGAGTGCTCCTCGTAGACTGGTTCCCTTTCTGGTTTGTCGATGGAGATCTGAACGGGCTCCGGTCGTGAAGGAGCAGGCATGCTCGCCTGCCGCTCAAACGACGACTGCTCTGCCATACGTTGGATTGCGGCAATGTGATCGAGCTCTTCCTGCGTGAGTTCCGGCTCTTCCTCGAGAACAGCAGTGCGCGAGAGAAGAGGAGATCCACGCTCATACGAGTAGCCTTGGTCGAAAGACGTCTGCTCAAACGAGGACTTGTTTGATCTGTTCTCGTCGGCTCCGGATGTGGCACTGGAGTGCTCCTCGTAGACTGGTTCCTCTTCTGGTTTGTCGATGGAGATCTGAACGGGCTCCGGTCGTGGAGGAGCAGGCATGCTCGCCTGCCGCTCAAACGACGACTGCTCTGCCATACGTTGGATTGCGGCAATGTGATCGAGCTCTTCCTGCGTGAGTTCCGGCACTTCTTCGAGAACAGCAGTGCGCGAGAGAAGAGGAGATCCACGCTCATACGAGTAGCCTTGGTCGAAAGACGACTGCTCAAACGAGGACTTTTTCGATCTGTCCTCGTCGGCTTCGGATGTGGCATTCGAGTGTTCCTCGTAGACTGGCTCTGGTTCCTCTTCTGGTTTGTCGATGGAGATCTGAACGGGATCCGGTCGTGAAGGAGCAGACATGCTAGCCTGCCGCTCGAACGACGACTGCTCTGCCATACGTTGGATTGCGGCAATGTGATCGAGCTCTTCCTGCGTGAGTTCCGGCTCTTCCTCGAGAACATCAGTGCGCGAGAGAAGAGGAGATCCACGCTCATACGAGTAGCCTTGGTCGAAAGACGTCTGCTCAAACGAGGACTTGTTTGATCTGTCCTCGTCGGCTCCGGATGTGGCACTGGAGTGCTCCTCGTAGACTGGTTCCTCTTCTGGTTTGTCGATGGAGATCTGAACGGGCTCCGGTCGTGGAGGAGCAGGCATGCTCGCCTGCCGCTCAAACGACGACTGCTCTGCCATACGTTGGATTGCGGCAATGTGATCGAGCTCTTCCTGCGTGAGTTCCGGCTCTTCCTCGAGAACGGCAGTGCGCGAGAAAAGAGGAGATCCACGCTCATACGAGTAGCCTTGGTCGAAAGACGTCTGCTCAAACGAGGACTTGTTTGATCTGTCCTCGTCGGCTCCGGATGTGGCACTGGAGTGTTCCTCGTAGACTGGCTCTGGTTTCTCTTCTGGTTTGTCGATGGAGATCTGAACGGGATCCGGTCGTGAAGGAGCAGGCATGCTCGCCTGCCGCTCGAACGACGACTGCTTTGCCATACGTTGGATTTCGGCAATGTGATCGAGCTCCTCATGTGTGAGTTCCGGCACTTTCTCGAGAACAGCAGTGCGCGAGAGAAGAGGAGATCCACGCTCATACGAGTAGCCTTGGTCGAAAGACGTCTGCTCAAACGAGGACTTGTTTGATCTGTCCTCGTCGGCTCCAGATGTGGCACTGGAGTGCTCCTCGTAGACTGGTTCCTCTTCTGCTTTGTCGATGGAGATCTGAACGGGCTCCGGTCGTGGAGGAGCAGGCATGCTCGCCTGCCGCTCAAACGACGACTGCTCTGCCATACGTTGGATTGCGGCAATGTGGTCGAGCTCTTCCTGCGTGAGTTCCGGCACTTCCTCGAGAACAGCAGTGCGCGAGAGAAGAGGAGATCCCCGCTCATACGAGTAGCCTTGGTCGAAAGACGTCTGCTCAAACGAGGACTTGTTTGATCTGTCCTCGTCGTCTCCAGATGTGGCACTGGAGTGTTCCTCGTAGACTGGCTTTACCTCTTCTGGTTTGTCGACGGAGATCTGAACGAGCTCCGGTTGTGGAGGAGCAGGCATGCTCGCCTGCCGCTCAAACGACGACTGCTCTGCCATACGTTGAATTGCGGCAATGTGATCGAGCTCCTCCTGTGTGAGTTCCGGCTCTTCTTCGAGAACAGCAGTGCGCGAGAGAAGAGGAGATCCACGCTCATACGAGTAGCCTTGGTCGAAAGACGTCTGCTCGAACGAGGACTTGCTTGATCTGTCCTCGTCGGCTCCGGATGTGGCACTGGAGTGCTCCTCGTAGACTGGTTCCTCTTGTGGTTTGTCGATGGAGATCTGAACGGGCTCCGGTCGTGGAGGAGCAGGCATGCTCGCCTCCCGGTCAAACGACGACTGCTCTGCCATACGTTGAATTGCGGCAATGTGATCGAGCTCCTCCTGTGTGAGTTCCGGCACTTCCTCGAGAACAGCAGTGCGCGAGAAAAGAGGAGATCCACGCTCATACGAGTAGCCTTGGTCGAAAGACATGTGCTCAAACGAGGACTTGTTTGATCTGTCCTCGTCGGCTCCGGATGTGGCACTGGAGTGTTCCTCGTAGACTGGCTCTGGTTCCTCTTCTGGTTTGTCGACGGAGATCTGAACGGGCTCCGGTCGTGGAGGAGCAGGCATGCTCGCCTGCCGCTCAAACGACGACTGCTCTGCCATACGTTGAATTGCGGCAATGTGATCGAGCTTCTCCTGTGTGAGTTCCGGCTCTTCTTCGAGAACTGCAGTGCGCGAGAGAAGAGGAGATCCACGCTCATACGAGTAGCCTTGGTCAAAAGACGTATGATCGAACGAAAACTTGCTCGATATGTCTTCGTCGGCTCCGGATGTGGCACTGGAGTGTTCCTCGTAGACTGGCTCTACCTCTTCTGGTTTGTCGACGGAGATCTGAACGGGCTCCGGTCGTGGAGGAGCAGGCATGCTCGTCTGCCGCTCGAACGACGACTGCTCTGCTATACGTTGGATTGCGGCAATCTGATCGAGCTCTTCCTGCGTGAGTTCCGGCTCTTCCTCGATAACAGCAGTGCGCGAGAGAAGAGGAGATCCACGCTCATACGAGTAGCCTTGGTCGAAAGACGTCTGCTCGAACGAGGACTTGCTCGATCTGTCCTCGTCGGCTCCGGATGTGGCACTGAAGTGTTCTTCGTAGACTGGCTCTACCTCTTCTGGTTTGTCGACGGAAATCTGAACGGGCTCCGGTCGTGGAGAAGCAGGCATGCTCGCCTGCCGCTCGAACGACGACTGCTCTGCTATACGTTGGATTGCGGCAATGTGATCGAGCTCTTCCTGCGTGAGTTCCGGCTCTTTCTCGAGAACAGCAGTGCGCGAGAGAAGAGGAGATCCACGCTCATACGAGTAGCCTTGGTAGAAAGACGACTGCTCAAACGAGGACTTGTTCGATCTGTCCTCGTCGGCTCCGGATGTGGCACTGAAGTGCTCCTCGTAGACTGGCTCTACCTCTTCTGGTTTGTCGACGGAGATCTGAACGAGCTCCGGTTGTGGAGGAGCAGGCATGCTCGCCTGCCGCTCGAACGACGACTGCTCTGCCATACGTTGAATTGCGGCAATGTGATCGAGCTCCTCCTGTGTGAGTTCCGGCTCTTCTTCGAGAACAGCAGTGCGCGAGAGAAGAGGAGATCCACGCTCATACGAGTAGCCTTGGTCGAAAGACGTCTGCTCGAACGAGGACTTGCTTGATCTATCCTCGTCGGCTCCGGATGTGGCACTGGAGTGCTCCTCGTAGACTGGTTCCTCTTCTGGTTTGTCGATGGAGATCTGAACGGGCTCCGGTCGTGGAGGAGCAGGCATGCTCGCCTCCCGGTCAAACGACGACTGCTCTGCCATACGTTGAATTGCGGCAATGTGATCGAGCTTCTCCTGTGTGAGTTCCGGCTCTTCTTCGAGAACTGCAGTGCGCGAGAGAAGAGGAGATCCACGCTCATACAAGTAGCCTTGGTCGAAAGACGTATGCTCGAACGAAGACTTGCTCGATATGTCTTCGTCGGCTCCGGATGTGGCACTGGAGTGTTCCTCGTAGACTGGCTCTACCTCTTCTGGTTTGTCGACGGAGATCTGAACGGGCTCCGGTCGTGGAGGAGCAGGCATGCTCGCCTGCCGCTCGAACGACGACTGCTCTGCTATACGTTGGATTGCGGCAATCTGATCGAGCTCTTCCTGCGTGAGTTCCGGCTCTTCCTCGATAACAGCAGTGCGCGAGAGAAGAGGAGATCCACGCTCATACGAGTAGCCTTGGTCGAAAGACGTCTGCTCGAACGAGGACTTGCTCGATCTGTCCTCGTCGGCTCCGGATGTGGCACTGAAGTGTTCTTCGTAGACTGGCTCTACCTCTTCTGGTTTGTCGACGGAAATCTGAACGGGCTCCGGTCGTGGAGAAGCAGGCATGCTCGCCTGCCGCTCGAACGACGACTGCTCTGCTATACGTTGGATTGCGGCAATGTGATCGAGCTCTTCCTGCGTGAGTTCCGGCTCTTTCTCGAGAACAGCAGTGCGCGAGAGAAGAGGAGATTCACGCTCATACGAGTAACCTTGGTCGAAAGACGACTGCTCAAACGAGGACTTGTTCGATCTGTCCTCGTCGGGTCCGGATGTGGCACTGGAGTGCTCCTCGTAGACTGGTTCCTCTTCTGGTTTGTCGATGGAGATCTGAACGGGCTCCGGTCGTGGAGGAGCAGGCATGCTCGCCTGCCGCTCAAACGACGACTGCTCTGCCATACGTTGGATTGCGGCAATGTGATCGAGCTCTTCCTGCGTGAGTTCCGGCACTTCCTCGAAAACAGCAGTGCGCGAGAGAAGAGGAGATCCACGCTCACACGAGTAGCCTTGGTAGAAAGACGACTGCTCAAACGAGGACTTGTTCGATCTGTCCTCGTCGGCTCCGGATGTGGCACTGAAGTGCTCCTCGTAGACTGGTTTCTCTTCCGGTTTGTCGATGGAGATCTGAACGGGCTCCGGTCGTGGAAGAGCAGGCATGCTCGCCTGCCGCTCAAACGACGACTGCTCTGCCATACGTTGAATTGCGGCAATGTGATCGAGCTCTTCCTGCGTGAGTTCCGGCTCTTTCTCGAGAACAGCAGTGCGCGAGAGAAGAAGAGATTCACGCTCATACGAGTAACCTTGGTCGAAAGACGACTGCTCAAACGAGGACTTGTTCGATCTGTCCTCGTCGGCTCCGGATGTGGCACTGGAGTGCTCCTCGTAGACTGGTTCCTCTTCTGGTTTGTCGATGGAGATCTGAACGGGCTCCGGTCGTGGAGGAGCAGGCATGCTCGCCTGCCGCTCAAACGACGACTGCTCTGCCATACGTTGGATTGCGGCAATGTGATCGAGCTCTTCCTGCGTGAGTTCCGGCACTTCCTCGAAAACAGCAGTGCGCGAGAGAAGAGGAGATCCACGCTCACACGAGTAGCTTTGGTCGAAAGACGTCTGCTCAAACGAGGACTTGTTCGATTTGTCCTCGTCAGCTTCGGATGTGGCACTGGAGTGCTCCTCGTAGACTGGTTTCTCTTCTGGTTTGTCGATGGAGATCTGAACAGGCTCCGGTCGTAGAGGAGCAGGCATGCTCGCCTGCCGCTCAAACGACGACTGCTCTGCCATACGTTGAATTGCGGCAATGTGATCGAGCTCCTCCTGTGTGAGTTCCGGCTCTTCTTCGAGAACAGCAGTGCGCGAGGGAAGAGGAGATCCACGCTCATACGAGTAGCCTTGGACGAAAGACGTCTGCTCGAACGAGGACTTGTTTGATCTGTCATCGTCGGCTCCGGATGTGGCACTGGAGTGCTCTTCGTAGACTAGCTCTGGTTCCTCTTCTGGTTTGTCGATGGAGATCTGAACGGGCTCCGGTCGTGGAGGAGCAGGCATGCTCACCTGCCGCTCAAACGACGACTGCTCTGCCATACGTTGGATTGCGGCAATGTGATCGAGCTCTTCCGGCGTGAGTTCCGGCACTTCCTCGAGAACAGCAGTGCGCGAGAGAAGAGGAGATTCATGCTCATACGAGTAGCCTTGTTCGAAAGACGTCTGCTCAAACGAGGACTTGTTTGATCTGTCCTCGTCGGCTCCAGATGTCGCACTGGAGTGAGCGTCGTAATCGTCTTCTGCTGGTCGGTCGACAGAAATGGTGATCGGCAAAGCAGGACAAAGAGGCAGTGGTGGGACGACCGCTTGCGCAGCTTCTGCAGCCCTCTCGGCAACACTCGCAATGTAGTCGATCTCATCCTTGGTCAGCGTCTCTTCTACGGGATGTTCTTGAATCACGGCGCTCACGTCGTCGAATGATGTGTGGTCGAAAGAACCTGGCTCGTCGGCTCCAGATGTCGCACTGGAGTGAGCGTCGTAATCGTCTTCTGCTGGTCGGTCGACAGAAATGGTGATCGGCAAAACAGGACGAGGAGGCAGTGGTGGCACGGCCGCTTGCGCAGCTTCTGCAGCCCTCTCGCCCACACTCGCAATGTAGTCGATCTCATCTTTGGTCAGCGTCTCTTCCACGGGATGTTCTTGAATCACGGCGCTCACGTCATCGAATGATGTGTGGTCAAATGAACCTAGCTCGTCGGCTCCAGATGTCGCACTGGAGTGAGCGTCGTAATCGTCTTCTGCTGGTCGGTCGACAGAAATGGTGATCGGCAAAGCAGGACGAGGAGGCAGTGGTGGCACGGCCACTTGCGCAGCTTCTGCAGCCCTCTCGGCCACACTCGCAATGTAGTCGATCTCATCTTTGGTCAGCGTCTCTTCTACGGGATGTTCTTGAATCACGGCGCTCACGTCATCGAATGATGTGTGGTCGAAAGAACCTGGCTCGTCGGCTCCAGATGTCGCACTGGAGTGAGCGTCGTAATCGTCTTCTGCTGGTCGGTCGACAGAAATGGTGATCGGCAAAGCAGGACGAGGAGGCAGTGGTGGCACGGCCACTTGCGCAGCTTCTGCAGCCCTCTCGGCCACACTCGCAATGTAGTCGATCTCATCTTTGGTCAGCGTCTCTTCCACGGGACGTTCTTGAATCACGGCGCTCGCGTCATCGAATGATGTGTGGTCGAAAGAACCTGGCTCGTCGGCTCCAGATGTCGCACTGGAGTGAGCGTCGTAATCGTCTTCTGCTGGTCGGTCGAAAGAAATGGTGATCGGCAAAGCAGGACGAGGAGGCAGTGGTGGGACGACCGCTTGCGCAGCTTCTGCAGCCCTCTCGGCAACACTCGCATTGTAGTCGATCTCATCCTTGGTCAGCGTCTCTTCTACGGGATGTTCTTGAATCACGGCGCTCACGTCATCGAATGATGTGTGGTCGAAAGAACCTGGCTCGTCGGCTCCAGATGTCGCACTGGAGTGAGCGTCGTAATCGTCTTCTGCTGGTCGGTCGACAGAAATGGTGATCGGCAAAGCAGGACGAGGAGGCGGTGGTGGGACGGCCGCTTGCGCAGCTTTGGCAGCCCTCTCGGCAACACTCGCAATGTAGTCGATCTCATCCTTGGTCAGCGTCTCTTCTACGGGATGTTCTTGAATCACGGCGCTCACGTCATCGAATGAAGTGTGGTCGAAAGAACCTGGCTCGTCGGCTCCAGATGTCGCACTGGAGTGAGCGTCGTAATCGTCTTCTGCTGGTCGGTCGACAGAGATGGTGATCGGCAAAGCAGGACGAGGAGGCAGTGGTGGGACGAGCGCTTGCGCAGCTTCTGCAGCCCTCTCGGCAACACTCGCAGTGTAGTCGATCTCATCCTTGGTCAGCGTCTCTTCTACGGGATGTTCTTGAATCACGGCTCTCACGTCATCGAATGATGTGTGGTCGAAAGAACCTGGCTCGTCGGCTCCAGATGTCGCACTGGAGTGAGCGTCGTAATCGTCTTCTGCTGGTCGGTCGACAGAAATGGTGATCGGCAAAACAGGACGAGGAGGCAGTGGTGGCACGGCCGCTTGCGCAGCTTCTGCAGCCCTCTCGCCCACACTCGCAATGTAGTCGATCTCATCCTTGGCCAGCGTCTCTTCCACGGGATGTTCTTGAATCACGGCGCTCACGTCATCGAATGATGTGTGGTCAAAAGAACCTAGCTCGTCGGCTCCAGATGTCGCACTGGAGTGAGCGTCGTAATCGTCTTCTGCTGGTCGGTCGACAGAAATGGTGATCGGCAAAGCAGGACGAGGAGGCAGTGGTGGCACGGCCACTTGCGCAGCTTCTGCAGCCCTCTCGGCCACACTCGCAATGTAGTCGATCTCATCCTTGGTCAGCGTCTCTTCCACGGGATGTTCTTGAATCACGGCGCTCACGTCATCGAATGATGTGTGGTCAAAAGAACCTAGCTCGTCGGCTCCAGATGTCGCACTGGAGTGAGCGTCGTAATCGTCTTCTGCTGGTCGGTCGACAGAAATGGTGATCGGCAAAGCAGGACGAGGAGGCAGTGGTGGCACGGCCACTTGCGCAGCTTCTGCAGCCCTCACGGCCACATTCGCAATGTAGTCGATCTCATCTTTGGTCAGCGTCTCTTCCACGGGATCTTCTTGAATCACGGCGCTCACGTCATCGAATGATGTGTGGTCAAAAGAACCTAGCTCGTCGGCTCCAGATGTCGCACTGGAGTGAGCGTCGTAATCGTCTTCTGCTGGTCGGTCGACAGAAATGGTGATCGGCAAATCAGGACGAGGAGGCAGTGGTGGCACGGCCACTTGCGCAGCTTCTGCAGCCCTCTCGGCCACACTCGCAATGTAGTCGATCTCATCTTTGGTCAGCGTCTCTTCCACGGGATCTTCTTGAATCACGGCGCTCACGTCATCGAATGATGTGTGGTCGAGAGAACCTGGCTCGTCGGCTCCAGATGTCGCACTGGAGTGAGCGTCGTAATCGTCTTCTGCTGGTCGGTCGACAGAAATGGTGATCGGCAAAGCAGGACGAGGAGGCAGTGGTGGCACGTTCGCTTGCACAGCTTCTGCAGCCCTCTCGCCCACACTCGCAATGTAGTCGATCTCATCTTTGGTCAGCGTTTCTTCCACGGGATGTTCTTGAATCACGGCGCTCACGTCATCGAATGATGTGTGGTCGAAAGAACCTGGCTCGTCGGCTCCAGATGTCGCACTGGAGTGAGCGTCGTAATCGTCTTCTGCTGGTCGGTCGACAGAAATGGTGATCGGCAAAACAGGACGAGGAGGCAGTGGTGGCACGGCCGCTTGCGCAGCTTCTGCAGCCCTCTCGCCCACACTCGCAATGTAGTCGATCTCATCCTTGGCCAGCGTCTCTTCCACGGGATGTTCTTGAATCACGGCGCTCACGTCATCGAATGATGTGTGGTCAAAAGAACCTAGCTCGTCGGCTCCAGATGTCGCACTGGAGTGAGCGTCGTAATCGTCTTCTGCTGGTCGGTCGACAGAAATGGTGATCGGCAAAGCAGGACGAGGAGGCAGTGGTGGCACGGCCACTTGCGCAGCTTCTGCAGCCCTCTCGGCCACACTCGCAATGTAGTCGATCTCATCTTTGGTCAGCGTCTCTTCCACGGGATCTTCTTGAATCACGGCGCTCACGTCATCGAATGATGTGTGGTCGAAAGAACCTGGCTCGTCGGCTCCAGATGTCGCACTGGAGTGAGCGTCGTAATCGTCTTCTGCTGGTCGGTCGACAGAAATTGTGATCGGCAAAGCAGGACGAAGAAGCAGTGGTGGCACGTTCGCTTGCGCAACTTCTGCAGCCCTCTCGGCAACACTCGCAATGTAGTCGATCTCATCCTTGGTCAGCGTCTCTTCTACGGGATGTTCTTGAATCACGGCGCTCACGTCATCGAATGATGTGTGGTCGAAAGAACCTGGCTCGTCGGCTCCAGAAGTCGCACTGGAGTGAGCGTCGTAATCGTCTTCTGCTGGTCGGTCGACAGAAATGGTGATCGGCAAATCAGGACGAGGAGGCAGTGGTGGCACGGCCACTTGCGCAGCTTCTGCAGCCCTCTCGGCCACACTCGCAATGTAGTCGATCTCATCTTTGGTCAGCGTCTCTTCCACGGGATCTTCTTGAATCACGGCGCTCACGTCATCGAATGATGTGTGGTCGAGAGAACCTGGCTCGTCGGCTCCAGATGTCGCACTGGAGTGAGCGTCGTAATCGTCTTCTGCTGGTCGGTCGACAGAAATGGTGATCGGCAAAGCAGGACGAGGAGGCAGTGGTGGCACGTTCGCTTGCACAGCTTCTGCAGCCCTCTCGCCCACACTCGCAATGTAGTCGATCTCATCTTTGGTCAGCGTTTCTTCCACGGGATGTTCTTGAATCACGGCGCTCACGTCATCGAATGATGTGTGGTCGAAAGAACCTGGCTCGTCGGCTCCAGATGTCGCACTGGAGTGAGCGTCGTAATCGTCTTCTGCTGGTCGGTCGACAGAAATGGTGATCGGCAAAACAGGACGAGGAGGCAGTGGTGGCACGGCCGCTTGCGCAGCTTCTGCAGCCCTCTCGCCCACACTCGCAATGTAGTCGATCTCATCCTTGGCCAGCGTCTCTTCCACGGGATGTTCTTGAATCACGGCGC
The DNA here is from genome assembly GCA_963966185.1 of Rhabditoides inermis. NCBI lineage: Eukaryota > Metazoa > Nematoda > Chromadorea > Rhabditida > Rhabditidae > Rhabditoides > Rhabditoides inermis. The sequence goes on along the minus strand of CAWZYM010000217.1, from coordinate 638,409 downwards.
TCACGTCATCGAATGATGTGTGGTCAAAAGAACCTAGCTCGTCGGCTCCAGATGTCGCACTGGAGTGAGCGTCGTAATCGTCTTCTGCTGGTCGGTCGACAGAAATGGTGATCGGCAAAGCAGGACGAGGAGGCAGTGGTGGCACGGCCACTTGCGCAGCTTCTGCAGCCCTCTCGGCCACACTCGCAATGTAGTCGATCTCATCTTTGGTCAGCGTCTCTTCCACGGGATCTTCTTGAATCACGGCGCTCACGTCATCGAATGATGTGTGGTCGAAAGAACCTGGCTCGTCGGCTCCAGATGTCGCACTGGAGTGAGCGTCGTAATCGTCTTCTGCTGGTCGGTCGACAGAAATTGTGATCGGCAAAGCAGGACGAAGAAGCAGTGGTGGCACGTTCGCTTGCGCAACTTCTGCAGCCCTCTCGGCAACACTCGCAATGTAGTCGATCTCATCCTTGGTCAGCGTCTCTTCTACGGGATGTTCTTGAATCACGGCGCTCACGTCATCGAATGATGTGTGGTCGAAAGAACCTGGCTCGTCGGCTCCAGAAGTCGCACTGGAGTGAGCGTCGTAATCGTCTTCTGCTGGTCGGTCGACAGAAATGGTGATCGGCAAAGCAGGACGAGGAGGCGGTGGTGGGACGGCCGCTTGCGCAGCTTCTGCAGCCCTCTCGGCAACACTCGCAATGTAGTCGATCTCATCCTTGGTCAGCGTCTCTTCTACGGGATGTTCTTGAATCACGGCGCTCACGTCATCGAATGAAGTGTGGTCGAAAGAACCTGGCTCGTCGGCTCCAGATGTCGCACTGGAGTGAGCGTCGTAATCGTCTTCTGCTGGTCGGTCGACAGAGATGGTGATCGGCAAAGCAGGACGAGGAGGCAGTGGTGGGACGAGCGCTTGCGCAGCTTCTGCAGCCCTCTCGGCAACACTCGCAGTGTAGTCGATCTCATCCTTGGTCAGCGTCTCTTCTACGGGATGTTCTTGAATCACGGCTCTCACGTCATCGAATGATGTGTGGTCGAAAGAACCTGGCTCGTCGGCTCCAGATGTCGCACTGGAGTGAGCGTCGTAATCGTCTTCTGCTGGTCGGTCGACAGAAATGGTGATCGGCAAAACAGGACGAGGAGGCAGCGGTGGCACGGCCGCTTGCGCAGCTTCTGCAGCCCTCTTGCCCACACTCGCAATGTAGTCGATCTCATCTTTGGTCAGCGTCTCTTCCACGGGATGTTCTTGAATCACGGCGCTCACGTCATCGAATGATGTGTGGTCAAAAGAACCTAGCTCGTCGGCTCCAGATGTCGCACTGGAGTGAGCGTCGTAATCGTCTTCTGCTGATCGGTCGACAGAAATGGTGATCGGCAAAGCAGGACGAGGAGGCAGTGGTGGCACGGCCACTTGCGCAGCTTCTGCAGCCCTCTCGGCCACATTCGCAATGTAGTCGATCTCATCTTTGGTCAGCGTCTCTTCCACGGGATCTTCTTGAATCACGGCGCTCACGTCATCTAATGATGTGTGGTCGAAAGAACCTGGCTCGTCGGCTCCAGATGTCGCACTGGAGTGAGCGTCGTAATCGTCTTCTGCTGGTCGGTCGACAGAAATGGTGATCGGCAAAGCAGGACGAGGAGGCAGTGGTGGCACATTCGCTTGCGCAGCTTCTGCAGCCCTCTCGGCAACACTCGCAATGTAGTCGATCTCATCCTTGGTCAGCGTCTCTTCTACGGGATGTTCTTGAATCACGGCGCTCACGTCATCGAATGATGTGTGGTCGAAAGAACCTGGCTCGTCGGCTCCAGATGTCGCACTGGAGTGAGCGTCGTAATCGTTTTCTGCTGGTCGGTCGACAGAGATAGTGATCGGCAAAGCAGGACGAGGAGGCAGTGGTGGGGCGACCGCTTGCGCAGCTTCTGCAGCCCTCTCGGCAACACTCGCAATGTAGTCGATCTCATCCTTGGTCAGCGTCTCTTCTACGGGATGTTCTTGAATCACGGCGCTCACGTCATCGAATGATGTGTGGTCAAAAGAACCTAGCTCGTCGGCTTCAGATGTCGCACTGGAGTGAGCGTCGTAATCGTCTTCTGCTGGTCGGTCGACAGAAATGGTGATCGGCAAAGCAGGACGAGGAGGCAGTGGTGGCACGGCCGCTTGCGCAGCTTCTGCAGCCCTCTCGCTCACACTCGCAATGTAGTCTATCTCATCTTTGGTCAGCGTCTCTTCCACGGGATCTTCTTGAATCACGGCGCTCACGTCATCTAATGATGTGTGGTCGAAAGAACCTGGCTCGTCGGCTCCAGATGTCGCACTGGAGTGAGCGTCGTAATCGTCTTCTGCTGGTCGGTCGACAGAAATGGTGATCGGCAAAGCAGGACGAGGAGGCAGTGGTGGCACATTCGCTTGCGCAGCTTCTGCAGCCCTCTCGGCAACACTCGCAATGTAGTCGATCTCATCCTTGGTCAGCGTCTGTTCTACGGGATGTTCTTGAATCACGGCGCTCACGTCATCGAATGATGTGTGGTCGAAAGAACCTGGCTCGTCGGCTCCAGATGTCGCACTGGAGTGAGCGTCGTAATCGTTTTCTGCTGGTCGGTCGACAGAGATGGTGATCGGCAAAGCAGGACGAGGAGGCAGTGGTGGGGCGACCGCTTGCGCAGCTTCTGCAGCCCTCTCGGCAACACTCGCAATGTAGTCGATCTCATCCTTGGTCAGCGTCTCTTCTACGGGATGTTCTTGAATCACGGCGCTCACGTCATCGAATGATGTGTGGTCAAAAGAACCTAGCTCGTCGGCTCCAGATGTCGCACTGGAGTGAGCGTCGTAATCGTCTTCTGCTGGTCGGTCGACAGAAATGGTGATCGGCAAAGCAGGACGAGGAGGCAGTGGTGGCACGGCCGCTTGCGCAGCTTCTGCAGCCCTCTCGCTCACACTCGCAATGTAGTCTATCTCATCTTTGGTCAGCGTCTCTTCTACGGGATGTTCTCGAATCACGGCGCTCACGTCATCGAATGATGTGTGGTCGAAAGAACCTGGCTCGTCGGCTTCAGATGTCGCACTGGAGTGAGCGTCGTAATCGTCTTCTGCTGGTCGGTCGACAGAAATGGTGATCGGCAAAGCAGGACGAGGAGGCAGTGGTGGCACATTCGCTTGCGCAGCTTCTGCAGCCCTCTCGGCAACACTCGCAATGTAGTCGATCTCATCCTTGGTCAGCGTCTCTTCTACGGGATGTTCTTGAATCACGGCGCTCACGTCATCGAATGATGTGTGGTCGAAAGAACCTGGCTCGTCGGCTCCAGATGTCGCACTGGAGTGAGCGTCGTAATCGTTTTCTGCTGGTCGGTCGACAGAGATGGTGATCGGCAAAGCAGGACGAGGAGGCAGTGGTGGGGCGACCGCTTGCGCAGCTTCTGCAGCCCTCTCGGCAACACTCGCAATGTAGTCGATCTCATCCTTGGTCAGCGTCTCTTCTACGGGATGTTCTTGAATCACGGCGCTCACGTCATCGAATGATGTGTGGTCAAAAGAACCTAGCTCGTCGGCTCCAGATGTCGCACTGGAGTGAGCGTCGTAATCGTCTTCTGCTGGTCGGTCGACAGAAATGGTGATCGGCAAAGCAGGACGAGGAGGCAGTGGTGGCACGGCCGCTTGCGCAGCTTCTGCAGCCCTCTCGCTCACACTCGCAATGTAGTCTATCTCATCTTTGGTCAGCGTCTCTTCTACGGGATGTTCTTGAATCACGGCGCTCGCGTCATCGAATGATGTGTGGTCGAAAGAACCTGGCTTGTCGGCTCCAGATGTCGCACTGGAGTGAGCGTCGTAATCGTCTTCTGCTGGTCGGTCGAAAGAAATGGTGATCGGCAAAGCAGGACGAGGAGGCAGTGGTGGGACGTCCGCTTGCGCAGCTTCTGCAGCCCTCTCGGCAACACTCGCAATGTAGTCGATCTCATCCTTAGTCAGCGTCTCTTCTACGGGATGTTCTTGAATCACGGCGCTCACGTCATCGAATGATGTGTGGTCGAAAGAACCTGGCTCGTCGGCTCCAGATGTCGCACTGGAGTGAGCGTCGTAATCGTCTTCTGCTGGTCGGTCGACAGAAATGGTGATCGGCAAAGCAGGACGAGGAGGCAGTGGTGAGACGGCCGCTTGCGCAGCTTCTGCAGCCCTCTCGGCAACACTCGCAATGTAGTCGATCTCATCCTTGGTCAGCGTCTCTTCTACGGTATGTTCTTGAATCACGGCGCTCACGTCATCGAATGATGTGTGGTCAAAAGAACCTAGCTCGTCGGCTCCAGATGTCGCACTGGAGTGAGCGTCGTAATCGTCTTCTGCTGGTCGGTCGACAGAAATGGTGATCGGCAAAGCAGGACGAGGAGGCAGTGGTGGCACGGCCGCTTGCGCAGCTTCTGCAGCCCTCTCGCTCACACTCGCAATGTAGTCTATCTCATCTTTGGTCAGCGTCTCTTCTACGGGATGTTCTTGAATCACGGCGCTCGCGTCATCGAATGATGTGTGGTCGAAAGAACCTGGCTTGTCGGCTCCAGATGTCGCACTGGAGTGAGCGTCGTAATCGTCTTCTGCTGGTCGGTCGAAAGAAATGGTGATCGGCAAAGCAGGACGAGGAGGCAGTGGTGGGACGTCCGCTTGCGCAGCTTCTGCAGCCCTCTCGGCAACACTCGAAATGTAGTCGATCTCATCTTTGGTCAGCGTCTCTTCCACGGGATCTTCTTGAATCACGGCGCTCACGTCATCGAATGATGTGTGGTCGAAAGAACCTGGCTCGTCGGCTCCAGATGTCGCACTGGAGTGAGCGTCGTAATCGTCTTCTGCTGGTCGGTCGAAAGAAATGGTGATCGGCAAAGCAGGACGAGGAGGCAGTGGTAGGACGTCCGCTTGCGCAGCTTCTGCAGCCCTCTCGGCAACACTCGCAATGTAGTCGATCTCATCCTTAGTCAGCGTCTCTTCTACGGGATGTTCTTGAATCACGGCGCTCACGTCATCGAATGATGTGTGGTCGAAAGAACCTGGCTCGTCGGCTCCAGATGTCGCACTGGAGTGAGCGTCGTAATCGTCTTCTGCTGGTCGGTCGAAAGAAATGGTGATCGGCAAAGCAGGACGAGGAGGCAGTGGTAGGACGTCCGCTTGCGCAGCTTCTGCAGCCCTCTCGGCAACACTCGCAATGTAGTCGATCTCATCCTTGGTCAGCGTCTCTTCTACGGGATGTTCTTGAATCACGGCGCTCACGTCATCGAATGATGTGTGGTCAAAAGAACCTAGCTCGTCGGCTCCAGATGTCGCACTGGAGTGAGCGTCGTAATCGTCTTCTGCTGGTCGGTCGACAGAAATGGTGATCGGCAAAGCAGGACGAGGAGGCAGTGGTGGCACGGCCGCTTGCGCAGCTTCTGCAGCCCTCTCGGCCACACTCGCAATGTAGTCGATCTCATCTTTGGTCAGCGTCTCTTCCACGGGACCTTCTTGAATCACGGCGCTCACGTCATCGAATGATGTGTGGTCGAAAGAACCTGGCTCGTCGGCTCCAGATGTCGCACTGGAGTGAGCGTCGTAATCGTCTTCTGCTGGTCGGTCGACAGAAATGGTGATCGGCAAAACAGGACGAGGAGGCAGTGGTGGCACGGCCGCTTGCGCAGCTTCTGCAGCCCTCTCGCTCACACTCGCAATGTAGTCTATCTCATCTTTGGTCAGCGTCTCTTCCACGGGATGTTCTTGAATCACGGCGCTCACGTCATCGAATGATGTGTGGTCAAAAGAATCTAGCTCGTCGGCTCCAGATGTCGCACTGGAGTGAGCGTCGTAATCGTCTTCTGCTGGTCGGTCGACAGAAATGGTGATCGGCAAATCAGGACGAGGAGGCAGTGGTGGCACGGCCACTTGCGCAGCTTCTGCAGCCCTCTCGGCCACACTCGCAATGTAGTCGATCTCATCTTTGGTCAGCGTCTCTTCCACGGGATCTTCTTGAATCACGGCGCTCACGTCATCGAATGATGTGTGGTCGAGAGAACCTGGCTCGTCGGCTCCAGATGTCGCACTGGAGTGAGCGTCGTAATCGTCTTCTGCTGGTCGGTCGACAGAAATGGTGATCGGCAAAGCAGGACGAGGAGGCAGTGGTGGCACGTTCGCTTGCACAGCTTCTGCAGCCCTCTCGGCAACACTCGCAATGTAGTCGATCTCATCCTTGGTCAGCGTCTCTTCTACGGGATGTTCTTGAATCACGGCGCTCACGTCATCGAATGATGTGTGGTCGAAAGAACCTGGCTCGTCGGCTCCAGATGTCGCACTGGAGTGAGCGTCGTAATCGTCTTCTGCTGGTCGGTCGACAGAAATGGTGATCGGCAAAACAGGACGAGGAGGCAGTGGTGGCACGGCCGCTTGCGCAGCTTCTGCAGCCCTCTCGCTCACACTCGCAATGTAGTCTATCTCATCTTTGGTCAGCGTCTCTTTTACGGGATGTTCTTGAATCACGGCGCTCGCGTCATCGAATGATGTGTGGTCGAAAGAACCTGGCTTGTCGGCTCCAGATGTCGCACTGGAGTGAGCGTCGTAATCGTCTTCTGCTGGTCGGTCGAAAGAAATGGTGATCGGCAAAGCAGGACGAGGAGGCAGTGGTGGGACGTCCGCTTGCGCAGCTTCTGCAGCCCTCTCGGCCACACTCGCAATGTAGTCGATCTCATCTTTGGTCAGCGTCTCTTCCACGGGATCTTCTTGAATCACGGCGCTCACGTCATCGAATGATGTGTGGTCGAGAGAACCTGGCTCGTCGGCTCCAGATGTCGCACTGGAGTGAGCGTCGTAATCGTCTTCTGCTGGTCGGTCGACAGAAATGGTGATCGGCAAAGCAGGACGAGGAGGCAGTGGTGGCACGTTCGCTTGCACAGCTTCTGCAGCCCTCTCGGCAACACTCGCAATGTAGTCGATCTCATCCTTGGTCAGCGTCTCTTCTACGGGATGTTCTTGAATCACGGCGCTCACGTCATCGAATGATGTGTGGTCGAAAGAACCTGGCTCGTCGGCTCCAGATGTCGCACTGGAGTGAGCGTCGTAATCGTCTTCTGCTGGTCGGTCGACAGAAATGGTGATCGGCAAAACAGGACGAGGAGGCAGTGGTGGCACGGCCGCTTGCGCAGCTTCTGCAGCCCTATCGCCCACACTCGCAATGTAGTCTATCTCATCTTTGGTCAGCGTCTCTTCCACGGGATGTTCTTGAATCACGGCGCTCACGTCATCGAATGATGTGTGGTCAAAAGAACCTAGCTCGTCGGCTCCAGATGTCGCACTGGAGTGAGCGTCGTAATCGTCTTCTGCTGGTCGGTCGACAGAAATGGTGATCGGCAAAGCAGGACGAGGAGGCAGTGGTGGCACGGCCACTTGCGCAGCTTCTGCAGCCCTCTCGGCCACACTCGCAATGTAGTCGATCTCATCTTTGGTCAGCGTCTCTTCCACGGGATCTTCTTGAATCACGGCGCTCACGTCATCGAATGATGTGTGGTCGAAAGAACCTGGCTCGTCGGCTCCAGATGTCGCACTGGAGTGAGCGTCGTAATCGTCTTCTGCTGGTCGGTCGACAGAAATGGTGATCGGCAAAGCAGGACGAGGAGGCAGTGGTGGGACGGCCGCTTGCGCAGCTTCTGCAGCCCTCTCTGCAACACTCGCAATGTAGTCGATCTCATCCTTGGTCAGCGTCTCTTCTACGGGATGTTCTTGAATCACGGCGCTCGCGTCATCGAATGATGTGTGGTCGAAAGAACCTGGCTCGTCGGCTCCAGATGTCGCACTGGAGTGAGCGTCGTAATCGTCTTCTGCTGGTCGGTCGAAAGAAATGGTGATCGGCAAAGCAGGACGAGGAGGCAGTGGTGGGACGTCCGCTTGCGCAGCTTCTGCAGCCCTCTCGGCAACACTCGAAATGTAGTCGATCTCATCTTTGGTCAGCGTCTCTTCCACGGGATCTTCTTGAATCACGGCGCTCACGTCATCGAATGATGTGTGGTCGAAAAAACCTGGCTCGTCGGCTCCAGATGTCGCACTGGAGTGAGCGTCGTAATCGTCTTCTGCTGGTCGGTCGAAAGAAATGGTGATCGGCAAAGCAGGACGAGGAGGCAGTGGTGGGACGTCCGCTTGCGCAGCTTCTGCAGCCCTCTCGGCAACACTCGCAATGTAGTCGATCTCATCTTTGGTCAGCGTCTCTTTTACGGGATGTTCTTGAATCACGGCCCTCACGTCATCGAATGATGTGTGGTCGAAAGAACCTGGCTCGTCGGCTCCAGATGTCGCACTGGAGTGACCGTCGTAATCGTCTTCTGCTGGTCGGTCGACAGAGATGGTGATCGGCAAAGCAGGACGAGGAGGCGGTGGTGGGACGGCCGCTTGCGCAGCTTCTGCAGCCCTCTCGGCAACACTCGCAATGTAGTCGATCTCATCTTTGGTCAGCGTCTCTTCTACGGGATGTTCTTGAATCACGGCGCTCACGTCATCGAATGATGTGTGGTCGAAAGAACCTGGCTCGTCGGCTCCAGATGTCGCACTGGAGTGAGTGTCGTAATCGTCTTCTGCTGGTCGGTCGACAGAGATGGTGATCGGCAAAGCAGGACGAGGAGGCAGTGGTGGGACGGCCGCTTGCGCAGCTTCTGCAGCCCTCTCGGCAACACTCGCAATGTAGTCGATCTCATCCTTGGTCAGCGTCTCTTCTACGGGATGTTCTTGAATCACGGCGCTCGCGTCATCGAATGATGTGTGGTCGAAAGAACCTGGCTCGTCGGCTCCAGATGTCGCACTGGAGTAAGTGTCGTAATCGTCTTCTGCTGGTCGGTCGAAAGAAATGGTGATCGGCAAAGCAGGACGAGGAGGCAGTGGTGGGACGTCCGCTTGCGCAGCTTCTGCAGCCCTCTCGGCAACACTCGAAATGTAGTCGATCTCATCTTTGGTCAGCGTCTCTTCCACGGGATCTTCTTGAATCACGGCGCTCACGTCATCGAATGATGTGTGGTCGAAAGAACCTGGCTCGTCGGCTCCAGATGTCGCACTGGAGTGAGCGTCGTAATCGTCTTCTGCTGGTCGGTCGACAGAGATGGTGATCGGCAAAGCAGGACGAGGAGGCGGTGGTGGGACGGCCGCTTGCGCAGCTTCTGCAGCCCTCTCGGCAACACTCGCAATGTAGTCGATCTCATCTTTGGTCAGCGTCTCTTCTACGGGATGTTCTTGAATCACGGCGCTCACGTCATCGAATGATGTGTGGTCGAAAGAACCTGGCTCGTCGGCTCCAGATGTCGCACTGGAGTGAGTGTCGTAATCGTCTTCTGCTGGTCGGTCGACAGAGATGGTGATCGGCAAAGCAGGACGAGGAGGCAGTGGTGGGACGGCCGCTTGCGCAGCTTCTGCAGCCCTCTCGGCAACACTCGCAATGTAGTCGATCTCATCCTTGGTCAGCGTCTCTTCTACGGGATGTTCTTGAATCACGGCGCTCACGTCATCGAATGATGTGTGGTCAAAAGAACCTAGCTCGTCGGCTCCAGATGTCGCACTGGAGTGAGCGTCGTAATCGTCTTCTGCTGGTCGGTCGACAGAAATGGTGATCGGCAAAGCAGGACGAGGAGGCAGTGGTGGCACGGCCACTTGCGCAGCTTCTGCAGCCCTCTCGGCCACACTCGCAATGTAGTCGATCTCATCTTTGGTCAGCGTCTCTTCCACGGGATCTTCTTGAATCACGGCGCTCACGTCATCGAATGATGTGTGGTCGAAAGAACCTGGCTCGTCGGCTCCAGATGTCGCACTGGAGTGAGCGTCGTAATCGTCTTCTGCTGGTCGGTCGACAGAAATGGTGATCGGCAAAGCAGGACGAGGAGGCAGTGGTGGGACGTCCGCTTGCGCAGCTTCTGCAGCCCTCTCGGCAACACTCGCAATGTAGTCTATCTCATCCTTGGTCAGCGTCTCTTCTACGGGATGTTCTTGAATCACGGCGCTCACGTCATCGAATGATGTGTGGTCGAAAGAACCTGGCTCGTCGGCTCCAGATGTCGCACTGGAGTGAGCGTCGTAATCGTCTTCTGCTGGTCGGTCGACAGAAATGGTGATCGGCAAAACAGGACGAGGAGGCAGTGGTGGCACGGCCGCTTGCGCAGCTTCTGCAGCCCTATCGCCCACACTCGCAATGTAGTCTATCTCATCTTTGGTCAGCGTCTCTTCCACGGGATGTTCTTGAATCACGGCGCTCACGTCATCGAATGATGTGTGGTCAAAAGAACCTAGCTCGTCGGCTCCAGATGTCGCACTGGAGTGAGCGTCGTAATCGTCTTCTGCTGGTCGGTCGACAGAAATGGTGATCGGCAAAGCAGGACGAGGAGGCAGTGGTGGCACGGCCACTTGCGCAGCTTCTGCAGCCCTCTCGGCCACACTCGCAATGTAGTCGATCTCATCTTTGGTCAGCGTCTCTTCCACGGGATCTTCTTGAATCACGGCGCTCACGTCATCGAATGATGTGTGGTCGAAAAAACCTGGCTCGTCGGCTCCAGATGTCGCACTGGAGTGAGCGTCGTAATCGTCTTCTGCTGGTCGGTCGAAAGAAATGGTGATCGGCAAAGCAGGACGAGGAGGCAGTGGTGGGACGTCCGCTTGCGCAGCTTCTGCAGCCCTCTCGGCAACACTCGCAATGTAGTCGATCTCATCTTTGGTCAGCGTCTCTTTTACGGGATGTTCTTGAATCACGGCCCTCACGTCATCGAATGATGTGTGGTCGAAAGAACCTGGCTCGTCGGCTCCAGATGTCGCACTGGAGTGACCGTCGTAATCGTCTTCTGCTGGTCGGTCGACAGAGATGGTGATCGGCAAAGCAGGACGAGGAGGCGGTGGTGGGACGGCCGCTTGCGCAGCTTCTGCAGCCCTCTCGGCAACACTCGCAATGTAGTCGATCTCATCTTTGGTCAGCGTCTCTTCTACGGGATGTTCTTGAATCACGGCGCTCACGTCATCGAATGATGTGTGGTCGAAAGAACCTGGCTCGTCGGCTCCAGATGTCGCACTGGAGTGAGTGTCGTAATCGTCTTCTGCTGGTCGGTCGACAGAGATGGTGATCGGCAAAGCAGGACGAGGAGGCAGTGGTGGGACGGCCGCTTGCGCAGCTTCTGCAGCCCTCTCGGCAACACTCGCAATGTAGTCGATCTCATCCTTGGTCAGCGTCTCTTCTACGGGATGTTCTTGAATCACGGCGCTCGCGTCATCGAATGATGTGTGGTCGAAAGAACCTGGCTCGTCGGCTCCAGATGTCGCACTGGAGTAAGTGTCGTAATCGTCTTCTGCTGGTCGGTCGAAAGAAATGGTGATCGGCAAAGCAGGACGAGGAGGCAGTGGTGGGACGTCCGCTTGCGCAGCTTCTGCAGCCCTCTCGGCAACACTCGAAATGTAGTCGATCTCATCTTTGGTCAGCGTCTCTTCCACGGGATCTTCTTGAATCACGGCGCTCACGTCATCGAATGATGTGTGGTCGAAAGAACCTGGCTCGTCGGCTCCAGATGTCGCACTGGAGTGAGCGTCGTAATCGTCTTCTGCTGGTCGGTCGACAGAGATGGTGATCGGCAAAGCAGGACGAGGAGGCGGTGGTGGGACGGCCGCTTGCGCAGCTTCTGCAGCCCTCTCGGCAACACTCGCAATGTAGTCGATCTCATCTTTGGTCAGCGTCTCTTCTACGGGATGTTCTTGAATCACGGCGCTCACGTCATCGAATGATGTGTGGTCGAAAGAACCTGGCTCGTCGGCTCCAGATGTCGCACTGGAGTGAGTGTCGTAATCGTCTTCTGCTGGTCGGTCGACAGAGATGGTGATCGGCAAAGCAGGACGAGGAGGCAGTGGTGGGACGGCCGCTTGCGCAGCTTCTGCAGCCCTCTCGGCAACACTCGCAATGTAGTCGATCTCATCCTTGGTCAGCGTCTCTTCTACGGGATGTTCTTGAATCACGGCGCTCACGTCATCGAATGATGTGTGGTCAAAAGAACCTAGCTCGTCGGCTCCAGATGTCGCACTGGAGTGAGCGTCGTAATCGTCTTCTGCTGGTCGGTCGACAGAAATGGTGATCGGCAAAGCAGGACGAGGAGGCAGTGGTGGCACGGCCACTTGCGCAGCTTCTGCAGCCCTCTCGGCCACACTCGCAATGTAGTCGATCTCATCTTTGGTCAGCGTCTCTTCCACGGGATCTTCTTGAATCACGGCGCTCACGTCATCGAATGATGTGTGGTCGAAAGAACCTGGCTCGTCGGCTCCAGATGTCGCACTGGAGTGAGCGTCGTAATCGTCTTCTGCTGGTCGGTCGACAGAAATGGTGATCGGCAAAGCAGGACGAGGAGGCAGTGGTGGGACGTCCGCTTGCGCAGCTTCTGCAGCCCTCTCGGCAACACTCGCAATGTAGTCTATCTCATCCTTGGTCAGCGTCTCTTCTACGGGATGTTCTTGAATCACGGCGCTCACGTCATCGAATGATGTGTGGTCGAAAGAACCTGGCTCGTCGGCTCCAGATGTCGCACTGGAGTGAGCGTCGTAATCGTCTTCTGCTGGTCGGTCGACAGAAATGGTGATCGGCAAAGCAGGACGAGGAGGCAGTGGTGGGACGGCCGCTTGCGCAGCTTCTGCAGCCCTCTCGGCAACACTCGAAATGTAGTCGATCTCATCCTTGGTCAGCGTCTCTTCTACGGGATGTTCTTGAATCACGGCGCTCACGTCATCGAATGATGTGTGGTCGAAAGAACCTGGCTCGTCGGCTCCAGATGTCGCACTGGAGTGAGCGTCGTAGTCGTCTTCTGCTGGTCGGTCGACAGAGATGCTGATCGGCAAAGCAGGACGAGGAGGCAGTGGTGGCACGGCCGCTTGCGCAGCTTCTGCAGCCCTCTCGGCAACACTCGCAATGTAGTCGTTCTCATCCTTGGTCAGCGTCTCTTTCACGGGATGTTCTTGAATCACGGCGCTCACGTCATCGAATGATGTGTGGTCGAAAGAACTCGGCTCGTCGGCTCCAGATGTCGCACTGGAGTGAGCGTCGTAGTCGTCTTCTGCTGGTCGGTCGACAGAGATGCTGATCGGCAAAGCAGGACGAGGAGGCAGTGGTGGCACGGCCGCTTGCGCAGCTTCTGCAGCCCTCTCGGCAACACTCGAAACGTAGTCGATCTCATCCTTGGTCAGCGTCTCTTCTACGGGATGTTCTTGAATCACGGCGCTCACGTCATCGAATGATGTGTGGTCGAAAGAACCTGGCTCGTCGGCTCCAGATGTCGCACTGGAGTGAGCGTCGTAGTCGTCTTCTGCTGGTCGGTCGACAGAGATGCTGATCGGCAAAGCAGGACGAGGAGGCAGTGGTGGCACGGCCGCTTGCGCAGCTTCTGCAGCCCTCTCGGCAACACTAGCAATGTAGTCGTTCTCATCCTTGGTCAGCGTCTCTTTCACGGGATGTTCTTGAATCACGGCGCTCACGTCATCGAATGATGTGTGGTCGAAAGAACTCGGCTCGTCGGCTCCAGATGTCGCACTGGAGTGAGCGTCGTAGTCGTCTTCTGCTGGTCGGTCGACAGAGATGCTGTTCGGCAAAGCAGGACGAGGAGGCAGTGGTGGCACGGCCGCTTGCGCAGCTTCTGCAGCCCTCTCGGCAACACTCGCAATGTAGTCGTTCTCATCCTTGGTCAGCGTCTCTTCCACGGGATGTTCTTGAATCACGGCGCTCGCGTCATCGAATGATGTGTGGTCGAAAGAACCTGGCTCGTCGGCTCCAGATGTCGCACTAGAGTGAGCGTCGTAATCGTCTTCTGCTGGTCGGTCGACAGAAATGGTGATCGGCAAAGCAGGACGAGGAGGCAGTGGTGGGACGTCCGCTTGCGCAGCTTCTGCAGCCCTCTCGGAAATACTTGAAATGTAGTCGATCTCATCCTTGGTCAGCGTCTCTTCTACGTGATGTTCTTGAATAACAGCGTCATCGAATGACTCTTCTTTCTCTCTGTGAGTTCTCCCGTTGCGAATAGTTTCCAGGTACGTCCTCACGTCGTCGTCCCTTCTGAGGTGTGCATCGTGTGTGTGTATCATGATGGAGCGTGTCATGTGGTGGTGGTCTTGCTTGGCCTCTGTCCTCATCAGCGTCTCCAGGTTGTCGAGGGCGCGCTGTTCGTCTGAGATGTACTCGTCGACTGCCGGCGTCGGCGACACAGCAGTCATGATCTCATAGCACAGCTCATCCGATGACACCAGAGGCGAGGAAGAGGACGACGTGCTCGGAGTACATTCTGAAAACACACTGGATGGGTTGTAGATATCCTAGCTGTAGATGTAGTCAGTCTCACTCTGTCAAAAAACTTACGAACACACGTTCTTGCTCCCGGAAGGCATAAGAACTGTAGTTTTTAAGAGACTGACCTTGGTACTTCCACTGCAGCGTGTCGACAGCGTCGCTCTTCTGCAGGGAGTGTATCATGTCGTCTAGTTGTTCTGCCGACTCGAATGAGCGTGTGTGGTGGAGGGATCGGGCGGAGGCGAGCGCCGGCTCCGGCCACACCCCGTATAGCATCTCCGCAGTCGCGTACTGCACCGCGTGCTCCGCCACTCGGGCACACCACTCGTCCAACCGAGACAGCTGCAAATAGTGCAAATGCGTGCAATAATGTAATAATATTATATTGTATACAACGTTCTAATCGTACAAAAATCAGTCAGAATAACCAGTTTCTCACCTGAGCATCATCGAGCTGCGTGGTGTCTAGCTGGCTGTAGGCGAGGGCGAAGATACTCCTCGCCAGTTCTTCGTAGTACGCCTCGAGGGAGACGGCGTGACAGCGCGCATGGGCGAGCATAGCGGCTGCCACTATGCGGGAGGAGAGCGCGTCCAGGTACGCGACAGAGTCCTCGTCCAGAGACGGCAACACTGTCGACGCGGCTGGAAACAGGCAAGGTGCACGTTGCTGTAGCTAACATCAAATGGATGTAGATGGGCAAACACTCACCCCTCTGCGATGCCCTCCTGCTCGTCTCACTGGTGTAGCTGTGTCCGTCGTCGTCGAGGGCTGCGAACCAGTGCTGCAGGTGGGCGGCGATGACGGAGAGACGCGACGGCTGCGCGGCTGCCGCCGCCTGTCGAGCCTCCCCCTCCCCATCCGAGAGACCATCCTCCTCCTCCAGCACACTCTCTCAACACACACATTTCAGAAATATGTAATGACACGTATAATTTTACGTGAAAGCAGTGTGCGTACCGGATTGGAGCCGCGTTGGCCGCACGGGCGTCGCTTGCTGACTGATGCTCACTTCCATCGCTGGAAAGTAGACATGAACATTGTGGTAACAAAGACAACAGGGCAACACATAAACACAACGAGAACAGAAACAAGAAAACTGAATGAAAAAGAACACTCACTCTCGGGCAGCGAATCCATCTGGATGAGCATAGGATCGTCGATCGATCCTTGAACGAACTCCAGCTCCTGGAAACAACGCAGTCATGGAGAGAGAACACAAATGTATTCACGCCCACCTCTACGCTGAATGAGCGTTCCTCCCTTGCGAGGGGCCGGCGCTTGTTCATTCTTGCGAGTCGGCGCGCATCCAGCACCACTCGCGCCTCCCGACGGGAAGCCTCCGCTCGACGCACCACCGGAAACACGCACTAATGCAACAAGTCGGTACAAGAACATAATTCAAAATCGTAGAAACTCGCACCTCCTGTATCCTGTCTCTCTGCTGTGCGGTGAGGTGGTCGAGGGGGAAGGGGGTGGTGGGGGACGCGTCGCTGTCACTCGCACTCACTGTCCTCTCGAGTGGCTCGGCTGCCTGCGGGGGAACAGCCTCCGTCTCCATAGCCTCCTCCTCGGTCTCCTCCAACACCGGCTCACCCGACAGCGCGCCTCTGCAGTGAGAACATGAGCTATTAGAGATTTGTTATTCTGTGATTGTCAGATTCTCACAATAATTATATAGGCTGCATAGTAAGCAGAGTGTGCAGAAAAAAATGAAAAGAGAGCCTGAGATGAAGAAACATCAGAATGAGGATAGGGAAAGCAACATCAGCAAGAAATTATGTTCATAAGTAAAGCTGCACGGATTTGGTTTTGGGAATTTGGGATATCAGATTTGGAAAAAAGTATTTGCTGTAGACATTTAGGTCATGCTCATGCAGGACATAAAAGGGAAAGAAAAGTAGATTCATGAATCACTACTCAATTCACGAAAGAACAGCGTGTTCGTGATCTTTTAGGTTTTATGCTACAAAACTATTAATAGATAAAAAAACAGAGATAAGAGAAGAGAGAGAGTGGGGAGAAAAAGAGAAATAGAGAAGTGGGGAATATCAATAAAGTATAAAATCAGAAAGATTGTTATATTAATAGGCCAAATCACTAGCATAAATAAGGTTGAAGGTATCCCCATAATTCAAGAGATTCACTCTGCGGAGGGGGTCGAAGGAGAACTATGGCACTACATCATAGCCCAACGACGACAGTATCTGGCCTATTTTCGCAATAATGCGCTCGTGGGTGGCCTACCCTGCGAGTTACCTTCACAGCAGACTGCTCGCAATAATTTGCGCGAGGTGGGGTAGATCAGAGGAAGACGGAGAGTCAGCTCTCAGCAATAGCGCGCGAAACAATAGAGACAGGCGGTTATGGCACCGTATTTCTAAATGCAAGCGAGGTAGATCGAAAACTATCGCTCTGGCGCAGGCTATACGGTCAAGCGCCCGGGAGGGGGATCGAACCCCCGACCCACCGAGTATAGCGGACATCGCTAACGCTAACTACGCGGTGCTCACTAGCAGAAATAAATATAGATATTCACAAAGAAAGATGATATTCCGTTGGAAATAATCAACTGTGTGAACTATAAGAACACACAAGGGCATAGAAATTGTCATGACCCAGATTCTAGAAATAATGTTCTGTTCAAAAACAATAGTTGTCGAACGCTTCAGGATTACAAAATGATGCAGCGTATACTATTTTTGATGCAATTAAAAAGATCAGATGAAAGTATGTTTCGTTGTTCATAGAGTACATATGAAGTGCAGTTATCGCCGAATCAGTGAGTTATGATAAATGATAGACGAGGTGACAAAAATATGTGAAAGGTGGATTATCGAATTATCGTTACTATATCAGATAGAAAGAGTGACAAGTTACATGGGAATACAAAACGAGAACTATGAAAGGTGACAAAAAATTTATTTCGATCCAAATGTAAAAAAGGCTATCTGTCCACTACTTTGTTATCATTGCCGTGAGGTGAGGATACAAATACAAAATGAAATATAATTGAAAATAATGATTTTTGATACTAGCCAGAGAGAAGAGAAAAATTATTTCTCTAGAATCGAGAGGTTATCTCAATCTGTTATTTGGGATCTGATCTGGGAAGGCTAGAAAATGTAAGAAATTATGGGAGATCAGATCAGAATAATAATCATGAGCAAAATATTTCTTGTTTGCATATATTTCAAGCGTGCAAATGAACATCGTACAATAGAAGCACCGAGGAGAGACGACTCTCGTTATAGTCATATATTTCTCAGAAGTAGGAAGAGTGCAGAACGATTACAAACATCGATACGTCAGAGAGCGTCCAACGCGAAAAAGACCGCCGGTAATAAATTTATTCGGTTTTAACAAAAACGCTGGATAATCTCGAACTTGCGCAATAGCAATTTAGGATGAACTCACTTGGGAAAAGCAGCGTAGTGGAAAGAAACAGAGAATGGAAGATGGAGAGAGAGAGAAATAGAGAGTGAGCGAGCGAGAGAGAGAAAGAGAGTGAGTGAGCGAGAGAGAGAGAGAGAGAGAGAGAGAGAGAGAGAGAGAGAGAGAGAGAGAGAGAGAGAGAGACTTCTTGACCACGAGTCAAAACATGAAAACAGCCAGCAAGAGGGCGCGGGGAACGGATGCGAGAGTAGGTTCTTTCGCAAGCAGCAGAATGCAAAACATCGAGCATCAAGCAAAGACGCCATCACTATTTCGCAGAAGATTGATGAATCGAGTACACGCGGCACGCGAATTGCAATCAGAAATGGACAGACGAGCAGAATTGCCGGAGACTGAATCGACAATGCATACCGAACACACGCATCACGGACGACGGACGCAACACGCGAAACGTTTGCGATTTTACAAAATGTTGAAAACGGACTCACGCAAAGTAGGAGAACCAGGATGACATGGGTAGGTGTTCTTCTCAGGTCGACTCGAATCTCATAGCGGAATAAAACACACACAGCGGCGATAGAATAATAAGACGGATTCGGCTGGGCTCCCTCTCGGTCGTCTATCGGCTGCGCGCTTTTTGCCAACCTACGCAGGTAATAATAAATATCTGTCTCTCTCTCTCTCTCTCTCTCTCTCTCTCTCTCTCTCTCTCTGCGAGTGAGCGAGGACCGCTCGTTAGAGCCACGAACCGCGATATACGACTGAACGAACGAAAGATGATAATGAGAAGACATACATACAAATCCGAAGGAGAGTGAGGGCACAAAAAAGGACCGGCACAGTGGCCATTGTTGACAGGGGAGACGCGACCGGCCACAAATAATCGACCCACGCATACACACACGACATGCGAGACACGCCGCCGCTGCGACTCGCGCCAGACGATGAAGGAAACCACGCAATCGGCAACACCGCCTTTCACACCTGCGCCCCACGACAACCAAACAATGAGCATGAACACATATAACTGCATTAGAAGGCACGGATTACGCCGCGGTGCATATCGATGGATGCCCTGGGGGCGAATATGCAAAATGTCGAGAAAGAGTTGCAGTTGCGAATGAAAGAAAGAGCAGCGAGGCTTATCGCGGCCACAGCACTCACGGCTCACCGAAGCCACGCAGAAAAATGGCCAACATTTCAAAAAAGATTTTAAAACAGCAGAGAAAAGAGAATAAACGGAATGAGGTAAGAGACAGTCTCGCTTCTTCTCACGTCGTTGCAAGATGGAGGAGGGAAGACGCACGGATCGAAACCCTATCCGAATAGAAACTCGAGCCCACAACCACGGAACAGAACATCGCATAAGCATTGAGAACACACACTCCGAAAAAGGCAGCTGGCAACGCAATTTGCGCGCGAGAGACAAACGACGTATCCATGCGTCCACTCCATCTCTTGAGAGGAAACCAACAGGCGAATTAGCATAAGCGCGCTGCGTGGATAATTACGGATCAATTCATTGTGGCTAGTGCGGTGGCTGGGGTGGCATCGATCGGAGAGGGCGCGGACCACGGAACGGCGACAGATGGACCCAGCGGCGGCGACGACGCGGCGGGATCGATAGACTCGCGCGGACACCGCCCCGGTCACTCCCTCTAATCCGATCCTCACGCAAAACACAACATCCGCCAGTCTCCCCCGCCAGCCATTGTCCCACACCGCAGCTGCACCACGCTCGCCCCGGAATCGATGCACGCCAACTGCCTTCACCTCCCAATCACCACACCCCTGGGGAAAACTACATATGCACTTTATCGACACATCAACACTGACAACAACAAAATCAACAACCTGGTTAAAAACGACAGCAATAACAAAGTGTGTGCAAAAATAGAAACCTCTATCTGTGAATATGGTGTGTTGGAAAACGGGAGGGACGTGGTTGTTTTGACTACAAGCAGCGTGAGTGGAGAGTGGAGGGATACTCTCGCATGAGGGTGGGACAACAAGCGAGCGGCAGGTCTGATGTGTGTCGTCCTATGTCGTCTCGCCCCCTCGTCACTCGTCACCCGCATCATCGCCGTCCTCCCCCGCGTCCTCCTCCGCGTCCTCCCCTGCCACCTCCTCGGCCTCCCCTACTGCCCACAGGAATCCTCTTCAGCGTGTGGTTGATATCCCGAGTCGTGCGGCGCGACTGCAATAACACACATCATTCATTCCATACCACATAATCCATCCTACATGTTCACAATGGAAATCTAGATAAGATGCATGTGGGTGTGAGTCGCAGGCGCCCCCAGGGGACCAATACGCAATTACCACTGCAACTGCTCGTCTCACTAATTCAACCACAAGTTCACAATTTTCGACTCGCCACAAGCCAATTATATGACGCAGTCGGCACGTTGAAAAATGTCATCGCATAGTGGGAGTGAGAGTAACGAGTAACTGACCAATTCAGAATGAACGCCTCAGTAGCAACATGATCTATGTAATTGGTGAAGAGCGATAGAGTATCATCTTTCTTCGTGCACATGCTAATATCGAGTAACAACAAACACGATACAGCCTGCATCTGTCATCTCCTTCCTTCACCTCCTTCCTCTCCTGAATGTGCTGTTCCTGCTTGCTCGCCCGCTCCTCCTGCCTCTTTTGCGTTTGGCTCTTCAGTTGGAACGAGATCTGGCGTCCACCGAACGGAGCCGCCTCCACCTCCAGAGTAGCTCCACTCTTCTCTAGCTTCGAGCGACGAGCAGCCAGAGGTGCTTCCGCCTGAATGTTTTGCAAATTCTCAATTACAGTCACTACACTACGTACCTCATCCTCGTCTCCGTACGTCTCATCCATGTACTTCTTCGTATCCTCTCCACTTCCAATGGCGTGGAGCACGAATCGGTTTGGCTTGTCTGCCAGTCGCATCTCCCTCTCTGCCTCCTCCTCCGCCTCCTTGGCCTCACGTTTCTGCTGACGCTTCTCCCTGGAGCCCACTAATATGATTCTTCAGTACGAATAACACACCTTGCTTCGGCGAGTCGTCGCATCTGTTCTCTCTCGCTAATCTTCTCCTGCACAACCTCCGAGTCAGAGTCCGAACCTTCTCCATCCGAAAGATCAGACTCTCCAGAGTCCGCACCGCCCTTATCATCCATACCGTACTCCGTCTGTGGAACGATCTGCAAGAAATTTGTGAATAGAAACACAAGAACAGGAATACAACATACAACGTAATTATATTTTGTATTGCAAATTGACTAAGAGAGTAAAGAACACTCACATCCTCGTCCTCCTCGATTCCGCTCTCGTCTCCTTCTCCCTCTCCCTCTCCATCCTCATTCTCCTCTCCCTCGCTGTCTCCCAGATCCTTGGCCTTCTTTGTGAGCGGTGCCTGGTTCGCATACTTGAGAGCGTACGCCTCCGACATCTCGTCCACCTGAAACAATATAATTACATGCGACAAGAATGTTAAAAAAAACACTCACCTCGAAATCTCCATCCTTAAAGAGCTTGGAGAAACGATCGTCGGAAAGAATAGTTGTAGCCAGAGCAGCCTGGAAACAAACAATCCATCATTCAAAAATTGCAGCAGAGTGATGCACTGTCTACTCACCCTCTTCTTCTCCTTCTTCTTCTGGCCAGTGGAAAGGGCGTCGGTGGCGTGCTCTAGCTCGCGCAGCTTGGCCGCCAGATCGCGGTTCACAGCCGGCAGCGCCTTCTTCGCCTTCTTCCGTGCCGCAACAGCCGACGCTTCGCGCTCAGCCTCCAACTTCTCCTGGATCTTCCTCTCCTTGTACTTGTCCAGAGCAAACGGCTGTGTGAGCGTGTGCGCCTTGGCGTACAGCCTCGCATCCATGAAGTATCCGTGCATGTAGGCGCGCAGAACGTTCGTTCCCACAAGGTGCGATAAACCGATCTGTTCCAACTGTTCCGCCGTAACGAACTTGTAGTCGTCGTACACTGGAACGTGATGAATAAGATAAAGAAGGTATGTGCACGACTAACCCTCGGGAAGAGTAGTCTCTTCCAGTTCCTCAGTGATCGTTTCCAAGTAGCTACACCACTTGGGCGCCGTTCCCAATTGAGGCACAAAGAACTGCTGCATGCGAGGCTGCTCGTTTGCGAAGAACAACAAACCTGCGAATTGAATATCACCTCATGAATATCGTTTTGTTGTATTTTTCCTATCTTGTCATGTTTGTACATATTTCTTTATTTTGCACGAGTTGTTAAAAACCCGTATAAATTATTATTCATGACATTTGAAAATAATCTTTCAAAAAATCACTCACCTGAATCGGGGTAGCGGACGAAGTCAGTGAGCGGAGCATCGGTCTCGATAGCAGCAAACGGCTTGCCCGTCTGTTCGTGCCACATCTTCAGACAACGAGAGTCCATCGACAGAACTACGTCACCCTCCTCCCGGCGGACAAACGAAAGCTAAATATGAAGGAAATTAGTATGTACTAACAGAGCGGAGCAATATACGTTTGTTATGAATATCGTTATCTTACCTTAGTGATGGGAAGACCCATGTTATGGTCCTTGACAAGCAGTGGGCGAGAAGATCGTATGTCGTAGAGAACAGTCTGAAACGGAACGAATGAAAATCTATTCAAAAAGTTAATAACTCACGTGCCCGCTCTGGGTTCCGACGCCGAAATGGAGAGCATCGCGAAAATGAACTGCGGTGATCTCTGGCACATTTCTGAACGTACTTATAGTTATACGGTAAAAAAAAAGAATTACATGATTCAAGGGTGATTTCATTACATGATTCATGATCTAATTAAGATTGATACTTACCCAGTTTCGAGATGAGGGGCCACGTCGAGGATACCAACGCGAGTACGGTCTCGATGATCCCACGCCTCCACACGACCGTCATTAGAACCGCATACAAACAACTGGTGATAGTCGTTGAACTCGCAACAGTTGTTGCTCGCACCTCCCGTCTCAAGGGGTTGCAGGAATTCACCCTGTTCGAGGTTTAACCGGAAGATCTCATTCCTCAAACAAACTGTGTATTACTATATTAGGAATTACGTTAACCCACGAGCTTCCAACAATGTAGAGATCAGCAGACTCCTTCGAATAGGCCATGTCGCGACCAAAACGAGGGATGCGGAGACGAAAATAACGACCAAATCCAGCATGCATCTCCACATAGCGCTCTTCTTCCAGGAGAACAAACTAAATATACAACTTAGAAATAAGTCTACTCTCGTAATAGTTATAGTACCTTGGTGTAATCATCCGATAGGCACACCATCTTGATGACGTCAGCATCGAGACCACGTTGGAATTTTAGAGAAAGATCATTCAGATCAAAGCACTTGAGGAACGGTTTGTAGCTTCCAGTAGCAAACACGTATCGCCCGTCAGGGCTTATGGTGACTGTGTTACTGACGTCAGGCATATCGAAGTCCTGGATGAGTTGAATTCGCCGTCGAATATCTAGAAATCAAATACAGCTGGACAGGGCGACATTCTGACGTCTAAAACAAATATAACAACATACCGACATTCTTCTGTTCGAGCTTTCTCCTCTTTTCCGATGTAACCCACTGAAACAACAGAACATCACATGCGTTCAAAAGCTCATGAACGTTTATGAAAAACAAATCAAACCTCAGGAAGGGATTTTCCCGCGCTCAAATTGTAGATTTTGACATCATTGGCCGTTGACAACTGCATGTTGACGATTGATAAAAATGTCTTCGATCAACCACACATTAATAGTTCTCCCTGAAACAATATGCAATCATACTTGACAAACATTAAATTTTTGAAACATTTAACAAAAATTACGAACATTTTCACGATAAACAAATGATTGTTTGTTATTAATTTGATTTATTTGCTCATTTCGAATCAACAGCTGGTCAGTGAGATTGTTCTAAACGACAGTAATCGCTTATGCCTGCAAATCAAATTTGTAATCACGCTATGCGTTTTATTTATACCGTATCTGCACATAAATCGAAACCCAATGACAGAAACGTTGTATAGATATCCATGGTGTATATTTTGATTTGAATATTATCTTCGTACATTTTGTGATTAACTTCTTTGAAAAAAAAAACGTACTTTACTGAGGTTCACGTGTATTTGTTTTCAACATGTTACTGTAATGTTCGTTGGTAGTGTGGCGTGTTCTATTTTGGCGCTACTCCAATTGACGCACGCTCCGCGAGCCCGACGCGTTGCGGTCGCTTCTTCGGAATCGTTGTGTTGGTGTTTATGAAATTTGTGTATTTGTATGTTGGTTATGTATTCATCGCTTATATTGGATTTTCTTTTAAGATAACTTTGGTGCTAAACATTTGCACTTTTTAATATCTTCATCTTTTTTTCTTTCAATGGTATTGAGGAAACACTTCTCCACGTGATGTTCTCCAGTTTTGAGAAACATGTTGGTTATTTGTTTCCTTTTACAAAGGAGACACTGCATGATGTTTCAGTGGCCATAACACGTAATTAGTGGTGATTTATTGTGTTCATGCTATTTTATTTGTTTGCGTGCGGTATATACGTTTCATTTTTATTTTCCGAGTTACAGCTGATCGAAAGTTTGTTTTCAGATTTATGCAGAGTGTTTATCACAGATTATGATATATCGTGGACTATTTTGAACAATGATGTCGGAATCCGCTGTTGATCAAGCGAACGAGCCCACTCATGAGAACGTTCCGGAGACTGTACCAAGTGACCATGGTTTGTATTCTTAAAAATCGTTAACACTTTATATTTGTTTATTATTAATTATAATATTCATTTAGATGCTTTGATTACACCGCTGGTGCAGACGAAGCATGTAATGCTGGATGACGAAGAAGAGGAGTCGGAGGATCCCGAAAGCTTCTCTGTTTCACTCGGCTTGCCGTATGCGGTATTGTTTTATATGGATTTTTTTAATTATTGAAAGACCCAACTTTGTTTCAGGATCATAATTATGATGCCGTTGATCCGTCAAAGCGCGTTAAAGAGGAGCGTTCTGCTTTCCCTGTCCTCGTGGGATTGAGCAATAGTAAGTTGTTAATGCGATTTTTATGTATACATTCATAAATACATTTAGTGCCGGGATACGTTGATGAACAAGTCGATGTAGTCGATACTTCGCGAACTCCTTCTCAAGATCGCTATTCCTTCGATCACCAGGCGCAGTCTGTCTTCAGGTACATTATTGCCGTAACTGTTCTGTTTGTAGATATATGTATATACATATATTTATATTTTAAGGAACTCTCGTGAAGGACAATCTTTCTACAGAAACGAGGGTGGCCAAACTCGTCCGGATTTGTTGATTGGAGGAAAGAACTACAAGGCGCCAAGCGCAACATCTGCGAGCTCAACTATTCCTGCCGGCTTCAAGACCGCGTCATCGGTTCAACGAGGTACTGTTAATTTTCTTCACGTGGAGGAACTATTGTAGAAAACTGCATTTCAGACTACCAGAATCTGGCTCAGAGCCAGCCGTATTATGCTGCGGACAGTCGCCGTTTAGGCGGATCTCCTCAGATGTACTCACAACCTGTTGGCGGAAAAGCTGCTGTCACATTGCCTAAGAAACCGGGACGGCCTCGCTCAGCTGCAACGGTTGGCGTCGGGTGCGTTTTTTTAAAATGAAATTATCAGAGTATCACTTTTATTATTTCATGTTCATATTTTTAGACGACCGGTTGGTGTTCCATTGGTGGCTCAAATGGAGCCTCCGCATCGTGCCATGCAGAAGGGACAAGTGACTGCTGCAGTACCTCCTCAACATGTTCCACAAACCCAACTCCCCTTCTCTCCGAACGATCCTATGCGTGCCGCTAACGAACATGCGCCCGCACCATTCATCGTACCTGCGCGAGGAGCCCGACCCACAATGCGCGGTCGAGGTAAGATGCCATGAAGTGGAAGTGATGTGAAATTTTGAATGGTGCTTTTTAGGTGGCAGTCAAAGCTCTGCGCGTGTGAAGGGAAAGGAGATGGAGGACATGCCAGTGGATGAAGAAGAATACCAACGCACCATCTACCGATCCACATCGAGCTCTCCTCGCAAGCAAGTCAACTTCTCGGATGGTGTCATGCCTGGTCGCGTACAGCTCATCTCTCAGCCTCTTGTGCGCTCTCAGGCGCCTCAACTCATTGCAGCAGAATCAATGCTCCCTCAGTCACCGGTATGCAATCCGTTGTCGTTGATTATTATATTCAAGTTATTTTATAGGTGGTTGATGAGTTTCGTGATGGCATTCCTGCGGCGACAACGGATCACAGCCAAATCCAAGCAAGAATGGCAGAGATAAGTCGCCAAGTGGAGATGGAACAGGCCGAAGATGTCGCGGCATCAGCTGCAACTGCTACGTCTGCCAGAGAGCTTTCTCCTGCCAAGCGGAGGACGGTCAGTGAAAGCGGCTCACTCGGAGGCGTGTTCTCCGTTTCTCCGGATGTTGCTCCTCCTCGTGGTCGCGGTCGACCTAAGGGAAGCACTGGATCAGCCACTTCAGATCGTTTCGTCGTGAGTACTTTTGATTTGATTATTCAAAATTTTCATTTATTCCCTTTTCTTTTCAGGCTCGCTCTCGCAACTCGCTTAGCAGTAGTAGCAGTGTTGGTGGAATTTCCGTGGGTTCGCCCCAGCGTCCGCGAGCCCCTATCTCGCCGAGCAAGCTTGTCTACGTTACCGGAAGTCCCACTCGCACTCCACAGGGCATGTGCGTTGTTACCAACGGCTCTCCCGCCCGCCCGCTTATGGTATGGTAGTTTTGTAATCATTCATTTATTTTCAAGTATTTTTTTAGTTGTCTGGAACAGACGATGTTGCTTCGACGGGTATCTCCATGCCCAGTCTCCTTCCATCCGGAGGTCAGTTCGAGCATCTACAACCGGGGGCTGCTCAAACGTCTTTCACTCAGCGTCCTGTCTACAACATACCTGGTATGAAAATTACACGAGTCTGGTTTAAACATACACTGACGATTTACTAAATAAATGCACGGTTTTCATTCAGTTACTTCTCCACAACTGGCGTCTGCGGGCAGACCTCGCAAGAGGAAGACATCTCCTCGTGGATCGGGCAACTACGACGACGACGACGCGGTTCCCTCGATGCTCACAGAGAACGCCGCTCCTATAAGGCTGCATGATCTGGATGAGCGACGTCCGCTGCAACCAGTTGCACCTCAACATCCTGTTCTTGTGCACCCCATCACCTCGGCGCCCCTCTCTAACAATAAGACTCCGTCGTTTCACGATGTGAGTTTGTATAAATAGCTGTAGATCTGTAGCTATATAGTGACCATAACAAGGGTATTTGAATTATTTTAGATGTCGGAGCCTTCTTCTCAGACAGAAGAGAGTGACTCTTCTTCGTCGGATGAGGAGGACAAAAAGCCGGAGGAGGACTGGGGGGACTATGTAACCCGCTGTCTTTGCACTATGCAGCATGATGACGACAACATGATAGAGTGCGACGCATGCCAGTGAGTATAAGTAGTCAAGTAGTAACTTGTCACTGCAGTAGACTGATTATCAATTAGTGTTCGGATGGGTCGCCTAAGAAACGTTCGATTAATCGATCCATTTTTTTTTGTTTTATTAGGATAGCACAAAAGTGTTAGAAACAACTAATACAAGGCAAAAAACGTTTTTTCAGGGTGTGGCAACACATGGTTTGCATGGGAGTGAATCCGAAGGATCCGCCCAAGATGTACCAGTGTGAGCTGTGCAAGCCACGCGTGCTGAAGTTGACTCAAGCGCAGGCGCAGGAAGGTCAACTGAAGATTCTGAAGCAGATACAAAGGGCCACTGAAAAGAGACGCGCTGAACAGGAGAGGAGGAAGCAGAAGCGAAGGGAGGAGAAGCGTGCGGCCAAGACAAAGAAGGTAAGCTCAGAGTCTCAGAGTCACTTCACGTCTGGTAGAATTGGTAATCAGTGAATCAGTCAACAACTGTTATATTTACCGGCGCTCTCCGAAATATATGGGGATCAGAAATGTTTGAGTTGAGATTTAGAAGTTTCATTGTTTCTCAGCTCTCGATTTTATATGTCGACAACACATTAATATTACTCTTCTATCGTCTATGTGGATGTTGGCTTCACACATTACCATTCCTCTAGTCGATCTCATGCCTGAAAAATATTATATATTAACGTCCGTCACTGACATGCTGTTGCTGACGGCCATTATGTTTTGTATATAATATTGTTGTGTTTGAGCGTGCGGAGGAGGCAGCTGCGCGTGCTGCAACTGCAGCGGCTTTGGCGAAGCAGAAGTTCGTTCCGTCGGACAAGAGTCAGTTCACTCGGCGGGCTCGCGAACTGATCAAGCTGCACGAGCCGACCCCCAACTGCGCCACTATGCTCAGCGAGATCCGAGAGACTGTACGCGCCAAGAGCATGAAAGTGGAGAGTGGTGTCACTGGTGAGTCACCGGCGAGTTGCCTTTATGCATTGTGCTAACGAATGTGTTGTAGGGTTGGTAGCTACGGATGCGATCGAAAGCGATTCGGTAATCATGGAATACATCTCTCAAGTGTGTCTCCCTGACGAGGTGGAGGGTGGTCGTGAGAGAGTGGGACAGATCCAGCCATTCACTGTTCTCTACGCCGGTCTCGGCAATGACGACCACCTTGTGCTCGATTCGCGCAAGGTCGGCACCGACTCCCGATTCGTTAGACGGTACGTTCCTAGTTTCTACTATGTCTATTGACGTTTTGCACCACTTTGCTTTAGGTCGTGCCGGCCGAACGCATCGCTGAAACACGTGCTGCACCAACAGACCCTGTACGTGGTTATGGTGGCGAGGGAGAGGATCAACAAGCACACGGAGGTCACTATCCCCTTCGACATTGACTTCCGAAATCACACGGTTGCTCTCACTTGCGCATGCAACGAGGCGTCTTGCTCGATGAAGGAGTGGATTCGTACTCCGGTGAGTCTCAAGTCACATTCACATTCATCGTAGTTTACTTTACGAAATTCATTTTAGCGTTCTTTGCCTGGTATGAAGAATCAGAATGGAACCTCGAGGAGTGGACGCGTGGAGAAGACACCTCAGACGCAGTCGGCTAGGAAGGATGGACGAGGACGCCCCCGGCTCTCCAGTTCTGCTTCAGACAAGAAAGTCACATCGCCCGTTGCTACCCCTATGTCTGTTCTTTCCGAGAAGGCGAGTATTCTAGTGTTTCATATAAATATCAATGTTATCAATTTACTATTTTTCAGCAATCTAAACCTGTTCGCAAGTCCTCTTCTCGTCGCCAACAGGCAGATGAGATCAAGTCGGAGACGGACAGTGCTGCAGAGGATAGCATTGCCAAGAAGGAGTCGACGTATGCAGCTGGTGTGGACGAGGAAATGAGGGAAGAGCCGGCTTCGTCGCCGCGCAGGACGCGTAGTTCGACGATGAGCAGCACCACGAGCGAGTCAGCGAGGGCTAGCGCGCGTCTAGCCAAGACTGCTCGAAAGGAGGAGAAGACTGAAGTGAAGGAGGAAGAGTTGCCGCGATCCCGATCTCCAAGGAAGGATACTCGTGCTCCCATGGACTACACTCTTCCAACAGACCGGAATAAGAAGCTAGTGAGTTCTTATAGGGTATTCCCCCCGTTCACGGTACGATTGTTCACACACCGCATATTTTCCAGACAGCATTTCATCGCATTTGGTGGCGCTAGCGGTCCGCGCGGGATCATTCGACCGCGCGCTTGGCGGTCTGATTTTAGGGAAATGAGGGTCAATTGCAAGTCAAATGAAGCAGATCGAAGCATCTTCCGGAGCTAATAACTCCGTTAAAAAATTTCTAATTTTTTTGTCTTTTTGACAGAGGATTACTGAGACTGTTCCCAAGAGATTGTCGGCTCGCTTTTGTTGATATCGCTACTCCAAAATTTATAAATCATGAAAAACCTCCAAAATGCATAGCTTCATTAGGTGATTCAGTGTTTCTCTAATAACTTTGTTCAAACTCCTCCAAAACAATTTCAAACTTTGGGAGAGTGAACCTCTGGGTATTACCAACAGATTGTCGGCTCGATATTTGTGATTTTCTTTTGGGAAGTGCTCATTTGAGCTCAAAAACATCAAAAAGTGCCTCTTTTCGACGTCATTTCCTCATTGTCTGGTTCGTGTCTGGAACGACCGAGATGATTGCGTACCGTGAAAATGGGGGATACCCTATAGTCGTTATGTTGTTAAATATTAAGGTTTATAATTCACGCAACACAACTTTTATTGCAGAGTCGCGAAGAGCGCAAGCTGCAGGCAGATATGGAGCGGTTTGAGAAGTTGGAGAAGAAGCAACAGAAGGACACTCCTAAGGAGAACAAGAGGAGTCACAAGCGGGGCTCGACAAGTGGTACGTCGACATCATCTGCCAAGGAGGAGCGTGGGCGTCGGAGCAGTTATTCTGAGCGTACGGAGAAGAACGAGAGAACGCCGTCGACTAGGCCCACCTCTGCGAGGCGCACTCCGAAGAGTGAGTGTGGCGAGTACGGAATATATTGTAGTCATGAATGTTACAGAGGAGCCCAAGGAGGAGAACACCGAACCAGCTCGCACTCCCGCTTCTGCTCCTCCTCGCAAGAGATGGGCCCAACAGCAACAGATCAGCGTCGATACTGCTGAACGTGAGTATCTTGTGTTTTGTTTTTTGTACGATTCACGTGTTATTTTTCCAGAACCAGAAAGCCCTGTTCGTGAACCGGCTGCGACTCCTGTTGTCGGGGGCAAGAAGAGCTGGCTTCTGCGTCGTGCTCAAGAAGATGCCAACGAGGCAGCATCGACTGCTGACAAACCCAAGGCCAGCACACCAACCAAAGTTCCGCCGGTATGTGTTCTTTTGATTATTTTCAATGTATTTTATGTGTATTCATAACTTCAGTTGACCATTGTTGGATTTGATTTGATTCGCATATATTCAGTTGTCTCCTCCGTTGAAGAAGCGTCGTCACATGTTGGAGGCAGGAGCGAGTTCGTCTCCTGCTCATCTGGAAAAGCAGCTGTCATCGCAAGAAGCGGCGGCTCTGCTCACTCAGATGAGCGGCCAGTCTATGGCGTCTCCCATCGACACTCGCCAAGTGTTACATCAGCTCGCACTTTGCGTCGACACGACCAAGACTGTCGACTTCACTCTTTCGCCATTGATCTCGCCCGCCGGACCCTCTGAGCAAGGACCTTCTACGGCAGTTGCGAAGGAGGAGGAAGTTGCGAAGGAGGAGGCAGAGGAGATGCCGGCTCCGCGAAAGCAGAAGAGACTGTCGATGGAGGAATATAAGAGGAGGAAGGAGAGCGCGGAGCAAGCTAGATTGGCCGGCGAGGGAATCATCATGCCGCCTCCTCCCCAATCTTCTCTCAAGTCCAACTTCATCCCTCAGCTCAACGACGTTAACGTGAGTTTTGTACTAATTGTTGATCTTATTCAATGTTATGGAGTTATGGTATTTTCAGGTCTTGGAGTCTGGTCGTCCGTTGTTGCTCGCTCCTGTCCCCGATCCGAAAAACCTCGTCGCAGCGTCCACTTCGACGTCTATTGAGGATCTCAAGAAGTCTATCTACGGAGAAATGACTACTGTGAGTGCGCAACCTGCATATTTGGTTGCATTGTCTTACTGATTGTTTTTAGAAGCCTGTGGCTGGTATGTCATCTCCGTCGCAAGGAGTGACTGGGCTGTGCAGTCCGACTGGAGGAGGCAGTTCGGCAGACGAGGACACGCCGCGCCAGTCGCTGGACGAGCGGCTTGCGAGTGTGTTCGGAGTGCCGCCGCCCCCTCCCCGCTAGACTCGTTGATCTCGCATGCCCCGCCAGTCAGTGATCCCGTTGAGTGTACATAGTGCTTCCGCCTCGGCAGGCCCGCTGTTCCATTGATATCTCACAACGCCACCCTTTCTGTTCATACTTTGTCGGCGCATAATTGTTGCTTGTTCGCAAACTTACTCGTGGACGTAGTCGTAGTGTGTCCCTAGATTTTCTATTCTCTCTCCGCACGCATTTCTCATTGATCATGTTACCATATACTCTATCACTATCACAACCCACACACTCCGCGAAGCATACACCTCTATTAGTTTCAGTGCAGTTTCACATCACATGTTACGCCGAAGATTTAAGATTGTATTGTACTTTTGTTTCCCTCGTTTCCAGTATCTCTCTTTTTGGATGTGTCTTATACAGTTTTGGAGTTGTGTATATTTGTTATAGCCCTCATAAATAATCTTCAAAATAAATAATTTGTAAAAAAGAAGAGTGTATTGTTTGGTGTTGTGCGGGAGTTGAGGGATGAATGACGTGAATTAGGGTGGAGGAGGGAGAGAATGGGCGGCATTGCACACGGCGTTAGCGTGGCGCGCGGCTGCCTCCCATGGCGGACCCCCTTGCTGCTGCCGTCGCCGCAGTAGCATGCTGTACAGGTGCGAGTGAGAGAGAGAGAGAGAGTAGATGATTGGTCCTCAGTTCTACTCGTCACACTCGCCACGCTATGTGGATCAAAGGGAAACTCGTCCAAAAACAAGGTAGTGAATACAATTAACTTTTCTAATTAAACGATTTTGTTTCAGTCAGTAACGTCGTCAAACCCCCCAGCAGCAGCCGCTGCTGGAAAGAAAGCAGCGACGACGCCTGCAGCAGTCGCCCCGAAGGCAGAAGAGAAGAAGAGAGAAGGAGGAGAGAAGAAAGAGGACATGGACAAGAAGGCAGCGGCGAAAAATGAAAAGGAAAAGAACGAGAAGACACAGCCGACGAAACGAACAGAAGCCGTGGATGCGAAGCAAGCGAGTAAGAAGGGAGGAGTGAAGGGAGGGCCGAGTGGAGAGAAGGGAAAGGAGGAGGAGAAGAGAGAAGAGAAGAAACCACAGAAGACGTCAAAGGAGAAGACGACTCAGCAGGAGGTGGGAAAGGAGCAGAAGGAGAAGGCGGTGTCCAAGGAGCAGACGGCGGAGGGGAAGAAGGAGGAGGAGGGAGCAGAGAAGAAGGACGTCAACGTCGTCAAGGCGGACTTCGTCAAGAACATGGGCAACATTGACGATCAGATGAAGGTGGGATGGAGAGGAGAGGAGAAAGGGGGAAGAGACATGTTTCAGAAGAACAAGCAGGCGATAGTGAAGGAGATCGAGAATATGACATCAATGAAGGACGACGACATCAAGAACACGCCGAGTATGGCCGAGAAGAGGGTACCGTATTCTGTACTATAGTGGGTTACGGTAGATTACCGTATTTCTAGGTGAAAATCGTGGACGCGAATTGCACACTGTTCGAGACGAATCACGTGGAGACTCTCGACGAGGAGGACGAGGAAGGGGGAGAGGCGGAGGGAGAGTCTGCACAAGTCTAGCCACGCCCACTCAAGCCCCGCCCCCACCTCTTACACACATTATCCCGCACGCTTACAAACACAACACGATACGATCAATTACTAGTGATCAATGCTTTGATTTGCTCCAATGTCTTGTCTCCTTGCTTACACATTCCTTTTCACGTTACAGCCCCTATTAGAGAGCCGATGATAAAGAGATTGGATTGATTGAGTGATTTGGGTGCGCGGGAGTGAGTGAGAGGAGAGAGTGAGACGGGATGTCTGATGCGGATTAGAGTGCGCGGTATAAAGGGATAGTGAGGGGAGGAGGGGAGCAGCGATGGCTTCGATAGCTGCCCTCAGAGGACGGCTATGGATAGCAGTCGGAGTGGCGCTACTCGCATACTTCACGTGAGCCTTCTCTCTCTCAAGTCGACCTCGATTCACTGTGTCTCACTCATATCGACAATTGCAGCATGCTCTACGCCACTATCTTCATCCAGCAGACTATCGAAGATTTTGACGGCACACTCAGACGGGAATTGGACGAGTTTTCGGTAGGATACAAGTTACAATATTTGCATAAAGAAGTAATGAAAAATTCAAGTTTTACGCTGAAGACGCGTCTGCAGTGATGCGGTCAGAGCGCGACTGGGACCAGTTCACACGGGTAATCGATAATAGGTTAATAGTCATCAACAAGGAATATTCAGTTGATGTATCGCTCGCGTCGAAACACGGCCGAGTACCGCGACTCTGCCGTA
Source organism: Rhabditoides inermis (assembly GCA_963966185.1). Classification (NCBI taxonomy): domain Eukaryota; kingdom Metazoa; phylum Nematoda; class Chromadorea; order Rhabditida; family Rhabditidae; genus Rhabditoides; species Rhabditoides inermis. The sequence continues at coordinate 604,720 of CAWZYM010000217.1, read as the reverse complement.
GAACAGTCGGTGGCGGCGTTCGTGCCGCCTCCGAACCACCCGCGTCCGCCCCCGCCCAGGAGACGCGTCTGTCCCGCCGGACCACCCGGACCTGCAGGACACCCCGGACACCCGGGAGGTGAGTGCATTCAAGCAGTCACAACCACCGTGATTGTTGAGAGCCTGCCCCGCCGGGCGCCCCGGGCCACCCTGGAGTGCGCGGACGCGACCTGTTTCCGATCCAGCGCGGCTGCATCCAGTGTCCGGCCGGTCCGCCCGGCCTGCAGGGTCATCCCGGACATCGCGGCGCGCCCGGACTCCCCGGACCGCCCGGACTCACACTCTACTATGTGCCCACTGTCGGGGCGCCCGGCTATCCGGGATTCCCCGGAGACCCGGGTCCACGAGGGGTCAATGGCGCTCCGGGTGTTCCCGGTGAGAACGCACCAGCCACACCCAAGCCCATCAACTATCCCGGATATCCGGGGCAGCCGGGGCAGCCGGGACTGCCCGGGGCAACGGGGCAGCCGGGTCTGGGAGGCATCTACCTGCAGCCGGGTGCACCCGGTGTGCCCGGGGTCATGGGGCCGCCCGGGAAGCCGGGATCACACGGATCGGATGCACCCAATGGACAGGTACGCATGTGTGTAGACATCAATACTCATGTCGCATTGCAGCCGGGTGCGCCGGGCGCGCCTGGCCGGGACGCCGAGTACTGTCCGTGCCCCGCGCAGAAACAGGACCTGCCCGTCGTGCAGAGCTACCCCGTCTACCAACCACCACCATACGCGTTCGCACCTCTTCCCCCGCCAGTCTACAATCCACCACCACCTCCTCCCCCTCCTCCTCCTCCTCCCCCTCCTCCTCCTCCTCCCCCTCCTCCTCCCGTCTATACCACACCTCCTGTCTATTCCACCCCTCCCCCGCCTCCTCCACCTACATACCAGACCACTCCCTCTTACACCACTCCTCCGCACTACCCCGCTCCAGTCGCCGCCGCCTATCTCGCGCCTAGTGAGTCGCGTTTCTCCCTCCATTCACTAATATACACATTTCCACTCATTTTCAGCTCTTCCGGATGCGGCCGTGGAACAGGACGAGGTGAGTAGTTTTTACGCTACACACATCATTTCTCATTCTAACCATACGCTTTGAGGACGCTGACTGTGGGGAGAACGAGTCGTCGTCATGCGAAAGCGGGAAGAAGGAGAAGAAGAAGAGGAGGAAGGGGAGGAAGAAGGGCAAGAAGCGCTCCAGGAAGAACAGGAGCAGGAGTGCGCGAGCCGAGGACGGACACGAAGATATCACAAAGGAGTAGAGATATTGTCACTATTGATAAAAACGTTTATAAAACTATGGTAAAACGCGCACAGTAATAAAACTCACGAGATCAAAATGCATTCACAGAAATATCACAGAATCGTCTCCTATTCGAACGTGTTGTAGAGCGGTTCGACTAAAACACAATATGTCTATACAAACTGTGCGAATGCCAACCTTTCCTCGCTTCCCGTCTGTATTCCTTGATGTGATGTGCCCAGGCGACGCCGGCACGCTGCCATCCGGGAGAGTCGTGGTCGAGGAGGGAAGAGGCGGCGTCGGCAGAGAAGGGATGGGTGGGACGGAGGGGCGAGGGGGCCACGCGCGGACCAGACGGCGCGAACATACGCACAGACAAGGCAGACAGCTTCGCGAGCAGCGACTCTGAAGTCGGGACAAACTCGATTATGTATCCAAGACCGTATTCTCTTTTGAAAAGTACAAGCGTAAAGTACATCTGTTTGGGTTTATCCCAATAATCCCAATTCAACAAAAGCACATGCATACAACTATTATTTATATTCTAAATTATAAACACAAACCTGCTCTCTCAAACGGTATGTAGACACTTTATCGATAATTTATCAATAAGGGCTATATACATAATATATTTTCTTATTTCATATGAAAGTATTGTGAGAATCAATAAACAGCTATAAGTAGAACTATCGTTTAGTTTACCATGATGTTTTCATTATTTTTGAATGTAAACAAATACAAGAGCTTTTTGATAGATGACTCATTTGATGAACGGGTAACGGGTTGATAGAATGTGAGTGATAGAAATAGAATGTGTGTGTGCAATAGTATATTCATCTTGGCATTTGATTGTCAATGTATTTGTGATCGTTTTGAGAGAGCAGGTTTGTGTTTATAGTTTAGAATAGAAATAATAGTTTCATGCATGTGCTTTTGTTGAATTGAGATAAACCCAAACAGATGTACTTTACGCTTGTACTTTTCAAAAGAGAATGAATGTCCTTTTGTTGAATTTCAAAGATTTTTTTTTCAAATGTTAATGTATCAATGTAAGTATCAATTATCTGTTAAAAAGTACTTGCGTAAAGATATTAAGTTTGTCTTGACCCAATTCAACAAAAGCGCATGCATAAAACGTTTACAAATATAGTCGGAATGGATCATATATGCCATCCGTGACATTTCACATGTTGTGCAGTTTCGTGCAACACAACATGTATACCTTCAAAGATCCAAAACGCTTTGTGAGAGGGAATCGAACCCATGGGCAGGTCGCAACGATCGCGCGTTGGTGGCGCACTCTACCACTGCGCCATTTAGGCTCACACTAAGAGGTCATTGAATCTCTCCGATATGTTTGCTCGTTAACTCTCATCATAGTACACTCAAGTGGCCAGTGGAGCTACATGTGCTCTCTCTTCGATCTCTTAACCACTGCCTCTATGGCTCAGTGGTAGAGCGCGCCGCCAGTGCGCAATCGCTGCGTGCTGCTCATGGGTTCGATTCCTACTCATTGACGCGTTTTGGATATTTGTTGACAAACATGTTGTGTTGCACAGAACTGCACAACATGTGAAATGTCACGGATGGCATACAGGATCCAAACCGACTATACTAACACAAACTTGCGCCTCTCTCCCCCCCTCTCTCTCTCCTCTCTCTCTCTCTCTCTCTCTCTAATATGGACGTATGACGTTATTTATTTGTATTGTTATATTTCATCTGTTAGTGTCCACTGTCCGTTATGCGCAGGTTTGTGTTAGTATTTGTAAACGTTTTATGCATGCGCTTTTGTTGAATTGGGTCAAGACAAACTTAATATCTTTACGCAAGTACTTTTTAACAGATAATATATGTGCTTTTGTTGAATTTCATAGAAATTTCTTCTGTTTCTGATTCCCAAGCTCTCTCGCGATTTCTCTGCGCGTCCTGCCCGCCTGCCGGGAGAGAGCTAGCCAGAGGAACCCAAAACAACGCAAACCCGGCGCGAATTAGACGCTGGCGGCGGCCGGGCGAACTACACTCAAAGTGCTAGTTGGAGAACACGCGCAGAAAACGCCGAGAGAGTACGCTTTCGGCAGAGAGTCAGCGTTACCGGACACGACATCCTACGGAACCGTGCGAATCTAACTAACATGGCCTACGGAACCGTGCGAATCTAACTAACATAAATTGGATGAGTTCGCATTCCTGCTAACATGATTTTTGGATATCGCTTCTTGAAAATTCTGGCGCGAGCCCTATCCTAAGTAAGCCAAAAGAGAGGGCGCTGCGCGCCCTCTCTAATGTATGTATCAATGTATCAATGTATCATGTATTGATGTTAATGTACTGATAGTTTCACAGTAACTATCAGTATTGTTTGAAGTAAATCAACAGATAGAACAAACAACAACAATAACAACAACAATACAACGCGCGTGAACGACTACGCAAATCACAAACAGTGTGCACATTATCGCGCTCTCCCGCACACATTCCGCATCACGAACCAATGAGCGCGCGGGGGCGGGGCTAGTGAGCGGGTCTTTCAGCGAATCAGCGACCAGCAGCATACCTCACAGACGTGCAGACCTAACAAGCGAACATATTTTTGGGTCTTAAACTATTGTTTTCATGTTTTGTTTTGGTTTATAGTTGTTCAACGGACGATTTAGAGACAATATCATGATATAACTCTGAAAAATTTATTATTTGAATGATTTACAAGCGATTTCGGCGGCCTTGCGGTCCGAGCGGCTCTGCGCGCCGCTGGATGGACCCAAACGATCGGCGCTTCGCGCCGATCCTAATGTTTATAAAATAAAATGTAGGAATCTCCACTCACTCTGATTGCCTCCTGCCTTGTCATTCTTGTCCTTTTTGATCGTCTTCAGATCCGACTTCATCTCCTTCTTTCCATGGCGGGCGCATCGCCACGACTGGTACAGCTCTGCAAAGCTCTGCGAAAACCAAGACATCTCTCACTGACTCTTGGACAGCGCGAGGCTGCGGGTGATGACCGAGTGGAATCCAGACGGCAACAGGTTGTCGTGCATCTGTAAAATAGAACATGTACAACAGAGTAGTCCAAGAGGGTCGACGTTGGTACTGGTGTGCTTGTGGGCGATGGCTGCGGCGGCAGAGGGAAGCGACTCGCCGCACACGCGACACGAGAACACTGCGCCGTCTGCAACACTCCCAGTCACATCCTTTATCTCTCCCCCCTCTCTCTCTCTCCCCTCTCTCTCTCCACCCACCCTGGTGGTGCTCCTTCACGTGGCGCTCCAGCTCATCCAGAGAGTAGTGGATAGACTGGGTAGAGTGAACGTCCCTGAAAAAGAGACAATAACATTATAATAGAGATTGGATAGATAGAGATAGAGATAGAGGGGGGGGGGGGCGGGCAAAGATAGATATGAAAAATATAATGATAAGTAGGTAGACAATCTCACTGGTGGCTGTCGCACTCTGCACATAGGAACGCGTTCGCCTTCAGCCGACCGCCGCCGATACGAACCATCTGGGAAACAACAACAACAGGAAAACGAACGAGGTTGGATGAGATGAGATAGATATCCAAGCCGGCCTCAAACCGAAAACATGACCCACGCGGATGTGCACACGACATGGTATAAACTTTTATAACTATCTTAGAAATTCACAATCACCAATAAAACGTTCATGTATGTACAACGATGAGATCTTGGTGTTATATCAGAGAAGAATACTAGCGGGGTCCAACTGAAATAGAGGAGTAATATATTCAAACCAACAACGTCTACGTACCTTTGAAGAGTCCCGAAGCAGCCTTTGCCGCTCGGTAGTACTGGCCGTTCTTCGTAAAAAGATGCGGATTTTGGCGCTTGTAAGTAGCCCACTCTAAAATGTCAAAGGATACATAGAAATAACGCACTGACTCACGATTCTTGGAGAGACCGAGCTGTAGACGAGGCGAGATCGCCTGCTTCGGCTCCTTCTTCACACCCGTCTTGATCTTGGCGGGCGTCTGCGTCTGATTCGATTGCTTGGGTGGCGTCCCCTTCGGCTCCTGTTTAGCCAGAGTCATGGGTGTCTGCTTGTACGCCTTCGCCTCTTCGTCCAGGATTCGACCCGACTCGAACAACACTGAAGACAAGTTGGAGAGAGGCGAGAGAGAGAGAGAGAGAGAGAGGGGAGGGAGAGGGAGAGAGAGGGGAAACGGAGAGAGAGGGAAAACGGAGAGAGGTAGAGCTCACGCACCCCCGGAGAGAGCGATGCTGCGGGAGATAATGGCGACGGCGCCTTTGGCCGCGCTGTCCGCGACGGACAGAGACGAGTGTGCCTGCAACACCCCTGATCCCACCCAACACCCTCTTCTCACCCCGGCATGGGTGTGGTTGGCGGCGGCGCGCGCATCCGACAGCACGGCTTTGCACTTGGTACACGAGTACGAGAACGAGGCTGAAAGCAAACAAAAGTACAACACTTCTACAACTGCGAAGATGACAACTGACACGTGTGCCAGCTGTTGACGTGCTGCTCGAGTTCGGGGAGGGAGTAGTGGATGGAGGAGAGGGGACTGTGCTGCACGCCTGTCCTGCAAGGAACAAGATGGAGAGACAGGGAGGGGAGGGAGAGAGAGAGAGAGGGAGGGAGGGAGAGAGAGGAAGGGGAGAGAGGGAGAGGGAAATAGAGAGGGGGAGAGAGAGAAGATGAGGAAGTAGATGGACACACTCACTGCACGACGCACGCCGAACATACAAATGAGTTCGCTTTGAGACGATCCGCATATGACGTCATCTCAACACATCAATCATTCGATATCGATAAATAACAGCATCCAGTTATGTACTTAGTTCCAACCAATTCGCCAATCAATCAAAACCACGTCCACAAATGCTACAAATTTATCGCAACAAAGTAAGTAACGGAAACGGATAAACTTTGCAAGTAACAAAAACCAAACAAAAATAAGCGGTATGAATGAGTGCGCCGACTGGCGGGAAGTAGAGTGACGAGTGATAGCGGGTGACCCTTGGAGGGAAAGCGCGCGAGAGATACCGGAGCGGACAGAATCGATAGCTGAGCGGACACTTTGGATTGGATGGGAATCATGGAATGGGTTAATATGTCTGGATGAGCATGTGTTAGTGTAGTCACTGCATGGCGCACTTCTCGGGAGCGACAGGAGTGGCCCTGGCCTTCTTCTCCGCCCGCTTCTTCTCCGTCTTCTCCACACGAGGCTTCTTCTCTTTCTTATCGTTCTTGTCTGTCTCATCATAGTTAGAATCAACCGGCCGCCTAGAATTTGAAAATACTGAAACAAGTATGATACCAGAACTCACTTGAGCGGGCGCGCCACGCTGGCCGTAGAATCGAGAGAAGCGACTGAAAACAGATAGAAGTTCCCATCTAATGACCCGAACCCACCCAGCGCGTTCTCCTTCTCTCCCTGCGAGGCTGTTTCCAGGTGGACAGACGCCTCCTCATCCACCTCCTTCTTGATGTGCAGGTCGAGCACCGGCATCTCCATCGCCTCCATGATCTCCTCCTTGACGTGGAGGGAAGCGGGAGGTGGGACAGGAGGCGAGCGGAGCACACCTGGATTGAAGTCTCTTCCCCCCTCTCCCTCTGCACCCACCGACGCGTCCCCCGTTCATGAGACTGGCATCCATGATCGCATCAAAGCGACGTACGCTTGAATCGAGGAGGGCATCGGGTGAGCACAGCATACGCGCAGGCTGCAACACTCTTTCCACTTGTTCTTTTTTTTTACATATGAGAGCCGCAAAACCCACAAAGTCTTTCCCCTCGACTCACCGTCTCAATTCCGGGATGGGACAGCTTGTAATGTTTCCAGACGGGCAGTGGGTGGAAGCAGCGGAACTCACAGCCGACCACCCCGCAAGAGAACACACACAGGTCTGCACAGAGAGAATAAATTCAAAGAGGAAACGGGATGGTACCAGCATGTGTGGCGGCGATGTGCTCCTCAAGTTCGCAGCGGAGCAGCCAGGGAGGAGGAGGGCTGGAGGAGAAAGGGTGAGGAGGGGAGGAGGAGGAGGAGAGTGAAACTGAAACCATCACTCACCCCTGCTGAACACACGCGGCGCACTGAAACAGCGCCATCCGGAGAGGCTACAGCAAAGGACTACTGCTAAATAAGGAGTAACAATGCTCCTTATTTAGCAGTAGTCATTCCTTTCCTTTCTCTGCTAGCGCGCGGTCGCGTGCCTTCCCCTGTTATTCCCCCGACCCCTGAACAATGCTGTGCGGCGGAGGACACTAACCGGACTGGTACTCGATTTTGCTACTCTCTACATCTACGGCATTGAGACTGGAGAGGAATCCTCGAAGACGATGAAACTCTCGGAGACGTCTCTTCGCGATCGATCGTTGAAGCCCGGATCTTCCGCCGCCGAGATCGAAACTTCCCCAGAAGCCGCAAGCAGGGGATGACAAGCACCACCAATAGCACGCACGCATCCACGGGACTACCGAAATCCGTGTTATTGGGACTCGCAGTAGGCGTTGCATTACTGTATTTTACCGTAACCGTGCCGTAATTTACATAATTGTAATGTGCTATTTGATTCGAGATAAATATTCTATTCTATTCAATGCTCCTGATGTTCTATAGAGAGTCTCACGCCACACCACGATAATAAACGGACGCAGAACCGCACTTTCTTCAATTCATCCACACACATTCACAAAAAAACTTTATTGCACTATTACACAGAAACAACGATAACAACAATATATGTAAAACATTCTTCATGATGATGTGGTATTACGCGTTTGAAAATACAACAATAAAAACTCAACAATATCTGTTCAACAATAGCAGCCCCTCGGTCTGTCCATAACATGCCACAACTCTTCATTCATAGCTTCGTCCCATAGATCGACCGGACTCGCCGCTCCCTCCACACCCACTCCCCTTCTCCCCCCAGCCCCACCCTCATCACTGTACCACATCAAACTCGCCCTCCTCCTCCTCCTCCTCTCCTCTTCCACCATCGCCACTCCTCTGATCACGTCCACAACGCCCGTGTCGTTCCTGTCGATGACCGACGCTCCATTCTCCTCAGTCTCATCTGGACCGTCGTCGAGAGTGACCACCTCCACCACCTTCTGTCTCTTCTCGCTTTCCTGACGAGACCTGAGTACACCAGTGCGTGTCGAAATCCACTTCCCACTCACCGTTTCTCCTCTCTCCTCTGCCTCCTCTTCTCCCTCTTCTCCCGTCTCTCCTCCCGCTTCTCCCTCCGCTCCACCCGCTTCGCCAGCTTCAGTATCTCCTTGTCTGCTGAAACCAACGTGTTCCAATTCTTTTGAGCGCTAAAATACACACGGCCAAAACAAAATGCAAGACCTACATACCCTTGCTCTTTCGTGACTTCCTCGTCTCCGTCTCCTCATATTCCGCGAACATTGCGTGTACTTCTGCAGGAGTCATGTACAGCTGCTGTGGCGGGGGCGGATCGGACGAGTCTGGCGCGCGGCCTGCAACAATCCACCGTTCCTCCTTTGTCCTTCTCCCTTCATACCCGTCTCCAGACTAGCGTCGATGATCCTCTGAAGCCGCAGCAGGGTAGAGTCGTCCAACTCGCCCGGACAACGAGCGAGGGCCAGCTACATCAATCGATCAATCAAGAAATAGCCACAACCACCCACTCACCCCAGTCTCGTTGTCCCCATGCTGAGTGCGGTTGTGTTGCCAGGCGGAGACCGCGTCGAAACACGAGAACTCACACTCACCACACGAGAAGACGGATATGTCTGCAAGGGGCGTTGTCCTACTCCCTTTCCCTTTCCAACCCACCCAAGTGTCTCTCGCGCACGTGAGAGAGCAGCTGCCAGAGCGACATCAGAGGGACACTGCAAAGCAAAGCATGGCAATTGGTGACACTCGGAATCACCACTCACTCTGTGCCTCCGTCCCGCTGACACTCAGCGCAGGCGACTCGATATGGCATCGCCGCCTCTATTACCTCATCTCATCATTAGCCACAATACATTCAGGGTAAAAGGTATCGCAGCGGACGCAAACCGCATGTTCCATTAAACAACACGGATCGAACACTGATTATCATAACTACTTTATACAACAACAATTTTCATAAGAGGTAACAAGATAGGAATAACAAGCACACAACATAAACACGAAACAATACCGTCAAAAGAACTTTTGGGAAATAAGTGAAAAGTACGTATATACGAAGTAAGTATACTGTATAGCTGATGTCTCACCAGGGGCATTGACTGGGAATATCCGTACGAACGAACGGAGCATCCTCCCTCTTCACTTCCCTCCTCCGAGGAGACCTGCTCCTGCTCTTGCTCCTGCTCCACTCACGCTCCCTGCTCCTGCTCTTCTCCCTCCGGCTCCTGTCATGCTCCTTGCTCTTGCTCCTCTTCCTATCTCTCTTCTTCTCCTTCTTCTTCTCCTTTCGGAGACGCCTCTCCTCTTAACAATCCAATTAGTTATAAAATCTAATCAATAAATAAACTTCCAGAGGCTTTTTGAGTTACATAATCCATTGATGAGATAAAAGTACAGTAATTAAAGAAAATGACGTCACATACTTCTGACTAACGGCTCAAAGGAGTATTTGCGCCATCTCACACCACTTGATTGGTCAGAATCAGGAACCGAATGTCGTTAGCGCACGCCCCACGTTGGCGGCCGTCGTAGGCGTACCCTCAAACTCGAAAGACCAACGTTTGTGGATGGCCTTCTCCGCTGCCTGAGAGTTCTGTACAGCGAGGTGGATGGGTGCGGGAGAGAGTTGAGCGAGGGCGACCGGAGGGGGGTCGACAGAGAGAGCCGTGTCCAGCAGACGATTCGAGCACGCCACGATCGGGGACGGACCGACGGCGCGAGGCTCGTCTCAACAAACACATCAAATGACATAGAGAAAAGACACTCACTCTTGACAATGGTGTGCGACACCTCCTTGACGATGATCTGCTCATGGGGCGGAGCCTGCAGGGTGACTGGAAGGGGTGCGGAGGCTGACTGGATGGCGAGAAGAGGCGGGGCGACGCCGATGCCGCTCAACGAGGAGAGAGAGGGCGCGGCCGACGAGTGACTCCGGGCTGCAAACCCTCAATGACCAGTCTCTTCCAAACACTACCCAACCGCATTACGAAACTTCCAAACATTGGTTCGAATATGCCCGCACCTCAAACGTTTCAATATGGATTTGCAAAAAGAAACGCACCCATCTCGAGGCTGGCGTCGACGATTCGCTGGAATTGGCGGAGGGCCTGATCATCCACCAGGTGCGGGAAGCAGAGCAGAGAAAACTGGAGAAACGAATACAATAGAAAAAAATCACCAGAATCAAAGACACGCGCAGCTATGGAAATCTGGCTCAACGACAAAAGGCGAGCGAGGCGAGATGCTACCGCAGACAAATACATCACAAAGTGAGTTGAGTACCCACATGGCTGTCGTGGTCGCTGTGCTGGGCTCTGTTGTGGTGCCAGGCGGAGACGCCGTCGAACGCCACGAACGGACACGACGCACACGCCAGCACACCTACACCTGCAACCGATCTACAACCCCTCTCTCTCTCTCTCTCTCTCTCTCTCTCCAACTCACTGATATGCGTCTCCTGGACGTGTTGGCATAGCTGCCATATAGAGAATTCTCTATGATAGCAGGGCGGACACTCCGCGCAGACTACCCGAAACGGCATCTCTAAACAAGCATGGGATACACCAGTCGACATCAAATATTGGCGGGAAACAACACATGTAGCACACGCTCACAAAAGAGTGAAAAGTACAAGCTGCAAGTGATCGCGACTCCGAATTCCCAACAGCATGCGTGACTCACACAATACGGGGAACAAAGAACACTCATTATAGCATAAGCATAAGTTGCTGTTACGAATGTCACGCGAGAACGAGTCTAGCCAAGTCGTCATTTCTTCTCGCCCCCTCTCCCTTCCACCCCGTCAGTCTATGCCGGGGGTCGACTGGCGAGTGGACGACACGGACGCCATGCCCACCCACCATCACGACTCCGGTCCAAAGAGGGTGCGTCCCCTCCCCCTCCTCCCCTCTCATCCTCCCTCTCTCCAGATGGACCCTATGGTGATCGTGATCGCTCTTCTGTGCATCTTCATCGCCAGCATGATGTTCAAGCAGGTACGGTACAGTACCGTAATCCCTGTCAATGGGTGAATCTAGGTGAACCAGCCGGAACCGGTGACGCGTTCTTCGCGCAGACAGTGAGTCCCCTCTCTCACTTTTCCCTTTTAACTCTCTCGTTCAGCAAGAGCAAGCGGAAGCACGACAAGCACAAGTCGCACAAATCGGACAAGAAAAAGGACAAGAAGCGGTCCAAGGACAAGGCGGAGAAGTCTGGCGAGGAGAAGGAGAAGGAGAAGGCACCGGCGGCCGTCGGAGGAACGTCGCAGACGCTGGTGCCACCCACTGGGGCGCCCCAATCACAAGCGGCACAGGCTGCACCCACGGTGAAGAAGGAAGAGGAGAAGCCGACCGAGAAGACACAGGACGATGTGATGAAATCAAAGGAGAAGAGCAAGGAGGACGACACGAAGGAGGACAAAGCGGAGAGGAGGGAGGTGAAGGAGGAGGTGAAAGAGGAAAAGAAGGAAGAGAAGAAAGAAGAGAATAAAGAAGAAAAGAAGGAAGAGAAGAAAGAGATAGAGGGGAAACATTCTAAGGAAAAGGAGGTGAAGGCATCGAAGGAGAAAGAGGACAAGACATCGGAGGACGAAGATGAGAAGGGAAAGACAAAGGACGGGGAGAAGAAGGACAAGAAACACAAGAAGCACAAGAAGAAGCACCACAAGAAGAAGGACAAGAAGGAGAAGAGGGACAAGCGGGACAAGAGGAGCAGGGACAAGAAGGAGGGGCAGGCAGACAGCGACGCCGGCAGCGCGCCCATGAGCGAGGGAGAGGGTCGATCCGGAAAGAGCGCACGCTCTGGAAAGTCGTCCGGAAAGAAAATGGCCGAAAAGAAGCAGCCGATCGCAGACGATGCAGAACTCGCCAAGCAGGCCGACGCGCCGCTCGTCCCCGCCAACCCAAGCTCCACCCCCACTAGCCCCGCCCCCGGAGCCGTGGCCGCGGCTGCCGGATCTAATGAGGGGATGAGCAACAAGAGCATGGGAAAGGACAGCAAAGGAAAGGAAAAGAAGGACAGCAAGGGAAAAGACAAGAAGCACAAGAAGCACAAGAAGGAGAAGAAAGAGAAGAAGGAGAAGAAATAAAGAGAGAGCAGCCATCTTACACCACCCAAACAATCGTCAACATACCGTACTTCTTGTCTTACAATGTGTTTCAAACAAAATAAATAGTTCGTATTCGATCGGTCACATTATGTCAGATATCGCATGGTACAATTAACCAAATCACTTCGAAACAATCAAATGTTTGAAGTAAAAACTCTTTATTACAAAACTGATGCGAAACCAATAAGCAATCTACAAACAAATACAAAACTATAAAATCCAAATAGCTGGTATTCCAAGTACAAAGATCCTTCTCTGTGCTCACATGCACACCGGCCTGACATTGCAGGCACACAGACGGCGGCCGGCCTTGCGCATATCCCACTCCGTATCGAACACCACCCACGTACCCGGGAGAATGCCCGGCAGTTCAGACTGCAAGGAGGGAGTGAGGGAGAGAGAGAGAGAGGGAGCGAGGGAGAAAGAAGGGAAAGAGAGGGGGAAAGAGAGGGTACGGCCAAGATACTCACAACATGGACGAACACGGGCTTTCCCTCGCTGTCTGTTCTCTCGATGAACGTGTAGTTACTCCTGTGAAAAATGAGGACAGTGCCGCGCACGTTCCGCTCCGCAATCGCACCCCGACCATACACCTAGAACATTCCTCTCTCTCTCCCTCTTCATTTCCTCTCTCTCCCTGTTCTCTCTCTCCCCCTCTCTCTCCCTCTCCATCTCTCTCTCTCTCCCTGCCAAAACATCAGAATGTTGCTAACGAGTTATACCCGGACTTACACGCTTCTGAGCCGGCTCGTCTCGCTTCCTCTTCGTCTTCCCTTCATTCAGGCTCACACCAGAATCCGCCTGAAACAATCATCCTCTCCTTTCCTTCCTCTGTTTCACTCACCGACTCCCTTCTCCTGTCCTTTCCCTCTCCACACTCCACAATCTTGAATCTCTTGGGCGGCCCGCGGTCTACGTAGTCTTCCACCTCCACCTTCTCCATCGGGGCGGCCTTCTCCCCTCCCACCACCCTCCTTTCCTCCCTCCCGCACTCGCGCCTCTCCAACTTGTTCCACTCGTAGTTGAACAATCGTGCCTGTCCCTCTCGAACCTCTCGTGCCACGCTCATCCCTTCCATCGTATCTATCCGGCGCTTGCGCTTCCTTCGAGTCTTCGTCTCCTGCTTCGGCTCCATCTTCACAGTCACATCGACAGTGCGGTACGAGTAGTTGTCGACCGGCTCGGCTGAAACGAAACTCATTCCCCCTTCCTCTTTCCCTCTCAACTCACGCTTCACCCTATCGGGGCAGTAGACGGGGGGAGTGGGCGGGGCGGTCTTGAGCCTCTCCATCTCATCCTCATCATCCGATGACAGCACGATCACGTCAATCTCACACGGTGGCGACTCGGGCTCAGGCACCTCAATTGTCCAAATCATGAGAACATCATAATAGTACGAACTCACTTGCTCTTCCTCGTCGTCCGACACCTCGATCGTCCCCTCAGAGTCGTAGTTGTAGGGAGGAGGCATGTCCTCCTCCTCCTCCTCCTCCTCGCTGTCTTCTTCCCAATCCATACCCTCATCTACTCCTCCACTAGACTCGTTCTCCATGGAAGGTTCGACTGCAAGAACACACTAGATATCCACAAAACACCCACTGACTCACCTTTGAGGAACAGCGGATCCACTTTCTCCGTCAGCTGCTCCACCACCACTCTCTGCTCCTCCTGCTCCTTCTCCTCCAAACCGACCACATCTGCAGGAGTGACGCGTTGTGGCTCTGCCCTCTCTTCGCTCTTCTTTTCTTCAATTTCGTGGTGTTCCACCTGAGTCACGTTATGAACGGACGGAAGTGGCTCATCTGAACAGCACAATAGAGCCAACCGGCACTCACACACTCTTCACTTACCGACAGACACAGCAGTCTCTGCGGAAAGCGGTTTCTCTCCGCATTTCGTTGTCTGCTCCTTTGCTGTCTTCTGCCCAGTCTTCTCCACCCTCTCCTCCTTCTCCTCGTTCTGTTCTTTCTCGATCACTTGTTGTTCGATCATTCCTATAAGGAACGACATATCTCTTGATTGCAAGCTGAACTATTGCATTCAAGTATAAGTATTCAAGTAAGTATATCTCTTGATTCAACAAAAAGTCACTCACCCTGGTGGGAAGACTCTCTTCTTTCTGGCTCAGTGTTCGTTTTCTCCTCCTCCTCCGCAGTGCAGTCTTGCTCCGTCTCTTTCACAGTGCATATGCCTAATGAAATTACACAATTTGAACACAAACGGAAACCTACTTCTGGTGATGATGTGTTTAGCAGCAGGCGTCTGCACCTTCTCTTTCTGTTGTTCCACAGATACCTCCTTCTCATTCACTGGGTGTATGATCTCTTCTGAATAAATTAATAATCAATCTAATTTCAACTATCGCGACTCACGCTTGACACGCTTGGTCGTCTCCGGAGCAAACAGTGAAGACTGCTGCTTCTCCGTCTGCTTCCTCCTCTTTCTCTCTTTCCGCTTCTCCTTCCTCGTAAGTCCTTCTCCGACTGCCCTTTCAGCTACTCCCGACTTCTCTGAAGAAGGATCCTCGATAGGCTCCTCTGTAATCACATTTATCAATAATCTCTAACCCTCTAACCAATAAGAACAGCCCACTCTTGATGTGTAGCGTCAGCGGCGCACTCTTGGATGTCTTTCGTGGCTCCTTCTTCTCCTTCTCCTTCTCCGCAACCACCTTCTCCTTCTCCCTCATCTTCTCCCGCATCAATGGCTCTTTGGGCTTCTCTGCCTCTTCCACAGGTCCCTCTGGCGGTTCCTCTACAAAACACAAGCGCATACATGATTCCAACAACTCTGCTCACGTTTGATGCTCAGCAGAGCGCTCTCGATCGTGTCAGACGGCTGCTCCTTCTCCTTCTCCTCCTCCTGCTCCACTCCCTCCGACTGCGCCCCCAGAGTGTCTGTCTCCGCGTCCCTCTCTCGATTGGAAGGGCGGGTGTCCGCGACTGCCGCTGATGTGCCTGAAAACAGAGACATAAATCATGCAGAAAAAGTTCTCAGTTCTACACAAATAATCAAACGAAACCTACTTCGAAGAAAGATGCGCAGGCTATCGTCCACAATCGACTCACACAACTGGACATTCGCCAACGGCGATGGAGCCTGGAAACGGGCTACATTTACGACACTACAGCCAGCTATCTTACCGTACTAATAACCGAGCAGTTGCCAGCACAGACCGCCGAGTGTTTGGTGGCAGTGAAGGGGGAGAAGGAGGAGAAGGAGCAGAGGGAGCAGCGGAAGAGAGGAGAGAGGCCGGAGTGCTCCACAGCACAGTGCTCCCATAGCTCGGACAGAGTGAACACTGAGAGCTGAGTACATGACGAGAAACTGGAAATCAATAAATCGATATTAGCGCATCAGCAATGCGTACCTGAGTTGTGCGATGCAGCGGGCGCACGGAAGACGCACTGGTGGAAGCAACGCTTCCATTCAGACACGCCTCAATTCAAGACAAAATCGTGCACAGATGATGAAATCGAGAATAACACAAATGCAATCAGTGAAGATATCACAGTCGGTGAAGAGAGAACCGAATATGCAACAAACAACGACTTCATATCACAATCGAAACACTTTTAACACAAACGAGTAAATTTTCGACATCGCACATGAAATACATGTATTTTACAATCTGAGATATACACACCAATAAATAACTATATAAATACAAATACAAACTATGATATGAAAAACAAGATACAAGAGGACAAATAAACAATGACAGACATCGGAAACGATACTCACAATATGACGTGGCTATGAACGGAGAGGAGCTTTGAGATCCGATGCCGTGCATGGGACGAGAAAGGGAACTGGGATGTCACTTTGCAGCCCGCCTGACATGGACAGCCATGCACGCTCTGCCGGGGGTGGTGTTCGGGGCGACATCGAACACCACACACTCACCCCCACACACACCACGCAGCTCGGACTCAAGTGGACTCATGACACCCTCTGTTCCACCCAATCCACTCACCGGCAGCACCAGCACATCGGGCAGCCCGTCGATGCGTGAAATGAAGGCGTAGTTGGGGGAGGAGACGTGCTTCACCCGGCCACTCACTCCGCGCTCCAGCAGGTCGCGAGCCGCCACCACGCGCGGAGGCACAACCAACTACAACATTGAGGAATAGGCAAGGCTGCGAGAGCAGTTTACAAACAAAAGAGAAACCGAATCCCTGTTTCGGCCCATTGTCCTGCATACAACATGACATCACGCGAACACTCACAGCACACGGGTGGGATATCTGATTGACGACCGACGTGAGAATCGGGCGCAGCGTCTGCTCCACGATCAGAGAGGCCAGGCGGCGGTGGGAGGAAGAAGAGAACGAAACGGGATCCTGCAACTCACGAACCTTGTTCAGAAATCAAAATAGGTGGGGGAATGAGACACACACTGACCTCGTCCTCTGAATCATCACTGTCCATTCCCTGTACAGGCGTCAGGAACCTCTTGGGAGGGCGCAGATTGTGGTAGTCGGCCTCGGCCGACGCAGCCGCTCGCTTCTTCGCCTTCTTGGCAGGCCTGTGAGGTGCCTTCTCCTTCTCCTGCTCGTCATCCGAAGACAACACTACCAGCTCCACATCCTTCTCCTTCTCCTTCTGCTTCGCCAACGACAGCCGGTTCGCATTCTCGTCCAGAACCACTAAGTATTACTCAGATACTCGCAGACTCTCTCTCTCTCTCTCTCTCTCTCTCTCTCTCTCTCTCCCTCTCGTCACTCACCTACATCCGGATGAATGCGGCTGGGAGAGACCGTGTCGATAGTGGTAGCCTTGCTTTCGAGAGCCCTGGTCCCCGCCGTCTCATCTTGTCTCGCCAGCGAGCGGCCTAGCGCCATACCTCAAACCACCCAACACAATCCACACATCGACACCCCCCTCGACTCACCCTCCAGGTAGATGCGCACACTCTCATCCACAATAGACTCGAAGACCGCCACCTTGTCCACAGCAGACACCGCGTTCTACAATCCCCATCCCCATCTCTCTCTCTCTCTCTCTCTTTCCCTCGCTCTCTCTCTCTCTCTCTCTCTCTCTCTCTCTCTCTTTCCCTCGCTCTCTCTCCCCTCATCTCTACCCACCATAGCACAACACGACGACACGACTTCTCCGTTGCACGCAGCCGCGTGTCGGATGGCAGTGAGTGGGGAGAAGGAGGAGAGGGAGCAGCGGGAGCAGCGAGACTGGTACGGCAGACCCGCGTGCGATACAGCCACGTGCTCCCATAGCTCAGACAGAGTGTACGTGCTGGGCAACGAGCGGAGAGAGCTGCAAAATACCAATCAACATTAATCAATAAGCCAACTAATCAATAAATCAATAATTACACACACCTGTTCTGGGGTATGCATCGGGCGCAGGGAATGCGCAGTGGAGGGCGGCCCGCCTCCATTGACCACAACTGACATGAACATGGGACAAGAAAATACTTCTATAATCTATATATCAAAATGGTAATGTCAACCAGTAAATCCGACACGAAATACAAGGGGACTCCGTGAAATATTTATGCACATATAAAACGATATTTACATAACTCTCTCAATAAATACAGTTCAAAATCTAATTAAGAAATTAAAAAAAAAACTTTAGATATCGATAAAACAACTAAAACATTTAAATCGGCCGTTCGCGGAGCGGAAACGAAGCGGACAGAAAGAGAGACGTCGATGAGTGCGGTCCATTCGATGCATATCTCACTCCTATCGACTGATCTGCCGGCCGCTGGGTCGACTGGCGGCAGAGGGCCTCTCCTGACTGCAGCCACCACACAACAATACAATATTTGTACAATACTCCGCTCACTTAACATGGATCGGCGGGGACGGAGCAGGGGGAGAATGAGCAGGAGGAGAAGGAGCGGGAGCGGGAGCAGGAGCAGCCATGCTCTTTCTCTTCTTCTTCTTCTTCTTGAGCAGGCTGGGATTGATGTGGAACCTCTTGGGTGGCTGCATCTGTGTGTAGTCTACCAGAAGAGGCGGGGTGGGAGTGGGAGTGGGAGTGGGGGTCGGAAGAGCCTCCTCCTTCGCGCCGCACCCGTACTCGTAGTCGTCCACTGGCTCATCTCAAACGCCATCATGTGGAAACAGAATCAGCGTCATAAAAACGAAACGAACCTTTGATGCGGCGGTCGCCAGTAGCCGAATCATTGAGAGGGGGAGAGCGCATGTGCACTAAACCATCACATCGTCATTTCTACATGTCACCATGCACACACCGAACAGAATCTCAATCTCCTCGTTCGTCCACTCCTCATATCGCTCGTCGGCCTTTCGCCTCTTCTCCCTGTCCTCCCTGCTCCTGCTCCTGCTCCTCCGACGCTTCTGCCGCTCCCTCTTCTCCCGCTCCTTCTTCTCTTGCTTCCTCTCCTCCTCTATTCTCTCTCGCTCCTGCTTGCGCGCTTTGCGGGTTTCTCCTACAAAAACGACATGGATGCAGTAGCTCTTAATTCAACCCACCCTTGACATGTTTGTGGAGGCTCTCCTTGATGATGATCTCCATCCTGGCAGTCTTGAGAGCGAGCTCGGCACTGCCGTCGGAGAACAAAGACGCTCCGATAGGCTAAAGATCAAAAGATCAAATTAGTGCATGCTAAGGGAATGTGGCAGGACAGGTCAACCTATTCTCGTGTCGCACCCCTCTGCATACCCTGCTCAGTGTCATGTGTCCTCCACACGAGGTGGCGTGGGCGAGGGCTGACAGCGTGGACACACAACGGAACGAGCACTCACTGCACCGCAGCAGCGGAGACAGGCCTGCACCATCACATTCACGTCAACCGCACCGACTAAAGCAGCCAGGACTGACCGGCGTGTTTGTGAGAGACATGTTCGATGAGCGTGTGCAGTGGGTACGTCCTCGCTGGCCCCTCCCCCTCCTCCTTCTTCCTGCATGCCACACACGGCAACACAACGCCGTCGCCCATTCCAGCCACACTCACACCTCAAAGGTTTACATGTATGATATGACTCTTATCACACATCGAAGTGGAAGCAATAATATTACAATAGCAGATACACGATACACGAACATGACATGACAGATAAAATGCACAAAAAGTATATAGCACGGTCGGACACGAACCGAATCGAACAAGGTAACGTCTTGAAAACATTTCGATTTACATATTTATACAAACATAATCTTCTAAATACAATACAATCTATACAAAACAAAACAGAAAGAACAACAAGAAGACTCATAACAAATAAAACAAATCTTCTGAAATCCTGGGCTCCTGGGTAGTATGAGTTAGTAGATCAGTAGGTATAGTGCAGTTTCGTTTACTGCTTCGCAGGCCTGAAAAAAAACCTTATAAGGAAGTATAAAACTCTAACGAACCAACCTCATAGTGAACTGGGTGTAGCGCTTTCCATCATCCACCCAGCCGGAACGACGAGTAGAACGAGACGGCTTCGGCTCCCACTCACGTTCCTCGTCCGCCCACTCACGCGCCGCCCACTCATGCTCCGCCCTTTCGCGTTCCGCCCACTCACGCGCCGCCCACCCGCGCTCCACCCACGTGCCGGGCCCACCCATAGCACCCCACGGAAATCCGCGCATAGCCATCAATTCCTCTCGCATATCGTCCAACCTATAAAAATCGTGTTCCTCCACTTTTTCTCATCGTAATTCTCACTAGCGCCAGAAAACTATCTTCCACACTCACTCTGCCTCGTATTCCTCCCTCGGATTCCGTCTGCGACACGGCTTGTCAATCAGATGGAACCTCGCCGGCGGGCCAGGCACCTTCAGCGGCTCCAACTGCTGCTCAGTCTTGCCCGGCGCCACTTCCTCCTCCTCCTCCTCCTCCTCCTCTTCCTCCTCCTCCTCATCCATCACTTCTTCCTTCACGGAGACAATCGGAATTGGGAGTGGCATCGCTCTGCAGAGACACGCCGTCTCTCCGCCATATCGCTCACCAACACTCACCTCTTCGAACCAGTCGTCTTGTGTCCCGTGTTGGCACAGGGCTGCTCCTGCTTCTCCTCGTCCTTCTTCCTCTCCGTGTCCTCTTTCTCCTTTTCCACGCGCTTCTTCTTTCGAGGCGGAGCAGGCGGTCCATACACCTCCCCCTCCTCCTCCATCATCTCATCGTCCGAGACCACCTCGCCATCCTCGAGAGGCTCGTCTGGAAACCGAGCAATAATCAAAATAGATTAACATCCACTCACTTTTGATGTACTTCTTCGGCTCGGCGACTCCCGAATCATTTGAACCGGCGGATGAAGTGGATAGTGAGCCTGATAATGAGCATGTGATTTGAAAACCCTCGCTCCACACACTCACTCTTCGGCCGTTTTTTTTCCTCGTCTGCCCCCTTCTTGTCTTTCTCATACTTTTCCAACTTCGCATACTCGACAGCGAGCTAGAACAACTCACGCTATATCTCTAGTCACAACCTGTCCTTTTTCCAGTACTCTCACAGTGTATCTGACCGCGGAAAACACAGAGACAGGTGGAGTAGAACTGAACAAAACTCGCGGGCACCTGGTTGAGTATGCGACGCGACGTGTCGCTGCTCCTTTTGTCGTCTTTGCTCTCGCTCCCCTTCCGCCTGCTCCTGCTCCTCTCCCTCGCATCTCTCTTCGAGGCGCGCGAGCAGTTGCGAGCCTCGTCTCAATCCACACATCACTCCATCAACACGTCATTACACTCACTCTTGATGTGTTCCTGGATGCTCTCTTCGATGATATTCTCCAACGTGTCAGTCTTCAGCGCCAGCTCGGTACGACCCTCAGCGAACGAAGCAGCGGAGATCGACTGAAAAGATCAAACCCAAACATCTACTTACATGCAGAATGTCGTTCACCTGACTCATGAACACCATTCCAGTGCAGTGATTCGCGTGGATGAGAGCCGAGTAGGTGGAGAAACAGCTGAACGAGCACAGACTGCAGCACATCAACGGGGACAGGCCTGCAACTCTCTCATCCAGGAACTCATGACACATATCTCTCTCTCTCTCAATCTTTGTGTGTATCGGTCAAATAATCATGAGTACAAAACATATGCGAAGGAAACTTGCTGACCGGCATGTGTGAGTGCGACGTGTTCGACGAGTTCGTGCATGGTGTAGGTCCTCTCGCCCGACTGCAGCTTGTCCTTGGTATCACTCCGTCGCCTGCGACACGCCCAGCAAGCCACGTGAACACAGCCATCCACCATCTACATGCACAATTCACAATTATTATCACCAGCAAGCATTCAATCAGATAAAACGCTCGGAACACAACCGAATCACTCATGACACATATATTATCACATCGTACAAAACATCTTCATTAGCAACAGCATCTACAAAACAGAACAATATAAACATACAAAGCCAACAACATATATAACTAACATCGACGCAATGATAACTCTTGACTCACTCAGCCACTCCACTCGTCACCTCCTTTCCACGGACCGCTCCCATTGCGAGCTCTCTTCTCCCCTCCACCCTCCCTCTCACCACTCCGCTTCTCCGCCCGCCTTCCAGTCTCCTCCTCCCCACCCGATTCCACTTCCACCTTCACTTTGCTCATATCAGCCGCTGAATCACACAACATCACATACTCTATCGGTTTCTCTACTCACCCGGCTTGAACATGAACTTGCCGGCAGTAGCAGCCGACAGAGCAACCGACTCGGAAACTGCCTTCTTGAACGAGAAACCAGCCGGGCCGGTCGACCAGGGCAGATTTGCCTTCTCATACCACACATCCTTACACTCCGAAGATGGCTAAAAAGAATGTCTTTGACATATTAAAAGAATGCTGAACGTACCACATTCTCTTCCAGCATGCGCACTTGCGGCTGGTCGAATGTGAACATGGGTCGCTGCTCTCCGGTCGCATCCGCGTGATTCGTTGTCACTCCACCCTATAAACACACAAATCAAACTGAACACGCAACCAATATTTCTCCCTCTTCTTCCACTCGCCTCCTCCTTCCTCCGGGTCCTTTGAGCATGCGCGTATTCTGACAACAGATCATCTGAAAGCAACTAATAACCAAGAATATGCAACCATATACTCAACCGTTCGTCTTCATTTCTTCTTCCGTGAGCTCCCTGCCGAGCCACTTGCCCTTCGTCACCTTCTTCTCTGCAACGAGAACGAGCACAGATTACAAAACATGAAACAAAACTCACGTTGTTTTGCCGTTTTCTGATTCGTGGACAGCGATTTGGGAATCGGGATCGAGCAAAGAGATGCACCGAATACAGTCGACACACTGTCCTGCTCCACTCGTTCCATACACTGTGCAAACGGGGTGGCCGACGGGTTCTGATTGGCGGGCTGCGATGGAGGAAACAGAGTGAAAGTTGGGCGAGGGGCTCCTCCAAACACAGTCGACACGCTAGACGTAGCCTCATCGGCCGAGTCGACTGGCTCCACCTTCACCGCCACACCACTCGCCTAGAAACAGCCATTCAAACAACAGTACCTACAAACACATACCCGCTGCTCTGCTTCTGCCGTGGTAAATGGACGAGCGGAGAGAAACGAGAATGCCACGTGCGCTTTTGTCTTCCCATTCGAACCGCCAAACACACCAGGCGGCGCGCCCTTCTCCTGCCCCGCCGATTCCTTCCCCTTTTGGAGTGTCGCATCCGCCGTGCCCTCTTTGTCCAACGTCGGTGCAGCCAGTTCATACGGACCCACCACCGGAACCGCGCCGCGAGTCGCCTTTGACACAGAGTCGGGCACAGACGCCTGCATCCGCAATGCTGTGGCCGCCTGGATGCGCTCCAAAACTACTCTAATAGCATATACTATTCACTCACCTTCCTCTCAGCCCGACTATTCCTCTTTTTGGGTGGTTTCAGCTCCTCCACCACCGTATCCACCATATCATGCACCAAGCTCACAATGTCCTCGATCGATCCGCTCTCCAAACCCGGTGCGCGGTCCGCTGTCAACGCCGCATGCACCGAAAAGCGCTACAACACAACGTCACAATCACAGCACAGTAGCCAAAAGACTCGCCTTTCTCTCACGCCTGTTCATGATTCGCTCAGTATTAGTCTTTTGCAGAGCTCGCTCCTGCGTCGTCCCATTTCCCAGCACACCCTGGAAGTCTGCTGTCGCTCCCGCAACCGAGTGGTCCATCTGAAACACTGCTAGTTGAGACCGTCGACACACAACTCGCTGCTCACCTCTGGTGGGCGCATCCTCGGCGGTTCCTTCTCCCACTCCTCCCGCCCCACAACCACATCCACTATGTCGCTCAATACGCCCTCCACCTCCTCCATCATACCCGTGTCCTTCGAAGACAGAAAGAACGAGTTGACAGGCGGGAGGGCCGCAGTGCGGACAGCAGCCGGCGCGGGGTTGCTCCACTCAGACAACATCGAAGGTACACACGGGTGCGCAGTCGCCTCGTTGCCATTCTTCCTCCCCTGCTGCTGCTGCTCCCTCTCCTCCCGGTTTCTCTGCTTGCGCAGCACCTAAATCATCGTTCATTCAAACTTCTTTTTTTCAATTAACGAGCCTGCAAGGGCATATCCCTGGGAGTCCATATCCAGGGCGCTCGCTCGTCGTCCTTCGGACCCGATGTGGTGGCAGGGGCCGTGTGGAACAGCTGGCTGCTCATCGCCCCCTTGGATCTCTTGAGCATGTGAGTGATCATGGGCGGGTCGGCTCTCCTCTTCTCCACAGCTAACGGAGTGAGGGGAGTGAGGGGAGAGAGGGGGAACGAGCGAGGCGGCGGCGGCGGCGGGGCCACGGCACGCGAGCCTGCAATGCACACAGATTGCAAATCAATTGTGCGCAATCGCACTGACTCTTGCCGAGTAGCAGTCGAATGCTGGCGTCTACAATCGCCTCGCACGCTCGCATCTTCCCAGCCATCTCTGGCGCACGCTGTCGCGACAGACCGCTCCATGCAAACTACAAAGAGGTGCGATTACAAAGAACAGCAACAACAAGCTAACCGTCTGTTTGAGTCTGCCGCCGCATCTCTCTGCATGTTTGGCCAACTCGTGGGTGGAGAAGAATTGAGTAGCACACTCGCATTGCCACAGAACATCCGACCCTGAACACGCGATTCTCAATCGATCCCTCGAAGTGCATGCGTACCTACGTGCTTGCTCGCAACGTGTTCAAACAGCTCCGAGATAGTGTAGACGGCGAGTGAGTTGTCGGAGAAGCTACAATAGATGATACCATCTCCCCACCCCTCTTCCTCACCTCATCTCCTCGATACAACGTGCACACGGTACTCGCAGCACAGCGCTCATCCTGACTATAACATACACTATTATATGATAATTTCAAAAAATACATACACGATCGATGCATACACACACAAGAAACAACAATCAAAATACAATCAATAAAGCAGATAGTATTTCTACTGGCCTCAAACCAATCGAATCGCACAAAGAAGAAACAGAATCATATAGCAATTTTCATGGATATAACAACATTTTGAACAATGAACATAAAATTTTCAACAACATTAATCAATAACAAGGTGAATAGTAACAATGTACATCAATATAATAACAACTTTCTTATCTTCTCAGCTTCTCGCTATCTTCACTCCTCCTCTCACTACCTCTCCTACATCTTCCTCTTCACCACACGCTCCACCAGCTCAGTCACCAGCTCCGCGACCGCCTTCATCCTCTTCTCCTCCTTCTTCTCCTCCTTCTTCGCCCTCCACTCTTGCTTCTTCGGCTTCCTATAAAAAAGGATACACTTTCAAAATAATATGCAAGTTGCTACCTGCCGACATTGTTCCTCAGGGGCTGGTCCTTGTCCACTCTGTCGACCAGCTGCACCACCGTCTCCTTCACAGTCACCATCTCCTTGCCCATCTCCACCCAAGCACACGTCGTGAACGAGGAACCGCCAAGACCGGCTCAAAAAATCGATAATTATTGAAACAACAATTCAACACCCACCATATTGTCTGATGCTGGCGTCGACAATCTCCTCACACTCCCTAGTCTTCTCGGCCAGACCGGCAATGTTCTTGCGGTTCACACCGCTCCACGCAAACTACAACATGAAGAAACTTACTTCCAGTAAGAACATTATACATACTCCAAAAATGCAGTAACTTGAGTAGAACGTACCTGCTGGGTGATTCTGCCGCCGCACTCCTCGCCGTGCTTGATGGCCTCGTGGGTGGAGAAGAGGCGGTCGGCACACACCCCACACTCCCACAGACCGCCCAGGCCTGCCACGCACAAGTGGACTACACATCCCAATACACACACCGCATCCCTGAAGTAAAAACAACGCCTCACCGACATGTTGTGCAGCAGCGTGTTCGAATAGCTGCGAGATAGTGTAGATGGCGAGGGAGGGGTGGGCGCCCGGCAGGCTGTCATCATCTCATGTCACCCAGTCACCCTCCCCTTCTCCCTCAACCCACCTCATCTGGTTGGCCACGCATCGCGCACACGCCACTTGCAGCGGGCCAGCCATGCCTACGTTAGGTCATACCTCCAATGCGTTCAATAATTAGGTAACAATATTTGGCAAATAACCAATAACAAAACACAACCGAAGCATCCACTATCGTTAAACAGTTTATTATGTAATTATCATGCTCTCAATTCAGAACCAAATTCAAAAAAAGTACTGAAGACACTTCACATACGAAAGACAGTATGCTCACAAATCAAGATCATAACAAAAATGCACAAGTAAAGATCATAACAAGAACGATACAACAAATAATTATTTAAATGAAAATGATTACAAAATGGATACAATACATTAAATACATGGTATAATAAACGAGAAGAGGATGTTGCAAAACATGCAGGCATGCTCACCTTCTCTCCCTGGTCCTTCTACTTCTGTAGCTCTAGTGGCTTCTCCTGTCCCTCTCGCGATTCCTCCTCTCCCTGCTCCGGCTCCTGCTCCCATCGTGTCTGCTCCTCCTCCTGCCATGCCTGTCTCGTTCGCGGCCCCGCTCCCTGCTACCCCTGCTCCTGCTCCTCCGGTCTCTCTCGCGACTCCTCTCCCTGTGACGGCTCTTGCTGCGAGCCCTACTCCTGCTCCTCTTCTCCCTCTCCTTCTCCTTGCTGCACGAGATCGCCCTACAAACAATTCCCAGATGCCACTCAAACTCACTCTTCCTACCTTGACTCGCTCTTTTGCTTGCGTTTTCCCTTTCCCGGCGTCACAAGTAACACCTAAACAGTGCATGAATATCTCGTTAGCCCACCTCTCGCACCTCCACATCGCTGTCGTCCTCTTCCCCGATCACGGGCGCAGCAGGCTGCGTAGACTTGCCCGGCGCACTCTCCTTGCTCGCATCCGCCCCCGCACTCCTCTGCCTCTCCTCAGCCATGCTCCTCACCATCTCCCGTCCCTTCTCCGTCAGACTGAGTGCCGACGGGGGCAGCGGCTGCCTCTCCTAAACATAGCCATCAACAATCATCTCACTGTCTGCGTAAACACCGGAAGATTCACAAGGAGACCTAGCATACCTTGAGTACCATACGAACAAACGAGCCGGAAGGCTGATTGGCAGACTGTGGCGAGAGAGTGTTGAAGGGAGAGGCGATTGGCTGTGGCTGCTTCTTGGCTGGAGGAGCTCCGACCGCCGTGCAAGATCGAGGGGAGAAACGCTTCGGTGGAACGTGGCTGTCTGTAAAAAAAAACTCTTCATAGGGCAGGGGAAATCGAATAGGCCCCTGTATCTTTAAAATAATGAACAAAGAAACACATACAATGAACAACTCACTAAAATCGAAGCAACCGTTGTTGTTTGTCTCGCGGGGAGGGGGAGCACAGGGCAGCGACGGCGGAGGCTGCGGCTGCGACAACGGAGGCGGCGCACACTACACACAAAACATTACTCTTCACATGCTTCTTGGCTGGAGGAGCAACATTGGCTCTTGGCTGGAGGAGCAACATTCAACATTACTCTTCACACGTTCGTTCACCTAATTCGATCCTCAATGAAGAAAAGGGAGAGTGAAACTTCCTTTCGTTCATTTCATGCAATAATGTAGATACCTGCAGCATGTTGGTAGGCCCGTGACCGTGTCCGAAGTACTGCTCTTGTTGGGAAAGTGGCAGGTGCTGGTGATTTATCGCCGGATGCGGAATCGTCGACATCAGACCTGGATATAATTATGCAGCTGAATACCGAAAAAAAGGAACGTGATGGGTGATCTTGACTAAGTTTAAAAAAATCAACTAATCAACAAAGTTGTACTCACTCGGAATAGGCCGTCCAGTGTCCTGGGCATTGACATCTGTCATATGAAACCTGCGCGGAGAGCGAGTCTAAAAAGGCTAGATACGGTGATACGTATATATATAAATAGCATCGCATCAACACACCAGAGTCTCATTGTCGGTAATGACCATGTGTGGGGGGCCACTGCGCACGAGAGCCGTCGAGGGGTCGCCTCCCGCCTGCGGGGTCGGGGACGCGGCAGAGTGCGGGTGGGTCAATGTCGGCTGGATGCGAGTAGCTGGTCCGCCAGCCGGCCTCCGCGCGCCCCCGCCACCTCCTCCACACACCACCGACGCAGCCGTCCCTTCCACTCAACACACACCGTTCCACAACAAAACATCTTCACAAGTACCTGGAGGAACGGCGGCTATGTTGGGTGTCGGCATGGCTTTAGCGGGTGACGCGGAAGTGGTTGCGAGAGCTGTTGACACATTCTAAACGGGAATCGGGTACAAATAAAAACGAAACCTATGGCGACCGCACCTGTAGCGGTTGGGGTTCGAACTTGATCCGCGCCGCAGTCACAGTGGCGGGCGCACCTGACTGAACGCTCGCCGGAGGAGCTGCCGTCCCGAAGTGAACCGTCCGAAGACCAACCTGCACAGTCTCCTTCTGCACAACACTCGCAACAGCGGAGGGAGCACTCTCAACCTGAACAGTATTGGATCATGTACAAAAACATATTGAAACATACCTGTCCATTTGTGTTCATGGAAACATCCGCCAAAACGACAGTAGACCTTCCGGAACCGTCACCGGCCGCGGTGCCTACGCATGGAAATGTTTGGCATAATAACAACAAATGTTATAGATGTTGGGGCGGGCTCCTAACCTTGTGTGATCTGCGTCGGCGTCGGGCCTGTCGAAGTTCTCGGGGTAGTGTGAGCATGTGCAGGCTGCTGGTTGCTTGCCGCCCTTGCCGGACTCGACGCAGCCGACCCGGATGTCCAGCTCGGCGGAGAAGTCTTCAAACTGGCGACCGCAGTGTTGACAGAGCGCGACGTGACCTTGATCATATGAGATCCTGCCGTCGCCGAATGCTTGCCGACTCCTGAAAAAGCATAGCTGAATCATAAGCAGGCCCGCACAGTTGTCTCTGGCTAGGCTATACCCAGAGGCACCGGAAAGGACGGTCTACGTAGAGAAGGTGAGAGGTAGAAGGTAGAGTGGCGTACCTGGCGGCATGGCAGAGCCGTGCTGGATGGCCGCTGGTGGCTGCTGCTCAATGGCCTGCATCTGCGGGCGCTGCAACGCCGAGCTCATCTGCTGGGCAAAATGCTGCTGCTGCGATAGAACCTGCGCGCTGCTGAACCGCATCATCGCGTCTAAAACATAATTATATAAAAACATAATAATGAGATACAAAATATTTGACACACAACAAGCGTTTAATAACTGTGAGATTACTCATCGTGCATGGCCGTGGCGATGCTCCTATTGATGATCTGCAGGGCGAGGGCGTGGCGACGCGGCAGCAGACCGTCCTGCTGCAGAACCATCTGAACCACAACAAGGGTAAGGAAATAAAACAACAACAACAGCAACAACAACAACGCTCACCCGGGGAACGTTGACAATGTCTTCTCCGCTCATGATGGCAGCGACTTGATGTTTCTTCAAATGGCGGGCCGCCTCATGTGCAGTCCCGAAACTCTCCGGACACCCGTCACACTTGTACAATGTAATGCCTGCAATATATTATAGGATATAGGCCGTTCCGCTCACGATGCTCACACGAAGGAACGATCAAAAGGATTTTTGAAGTTATTGTTGTCGATGCTTTTTTAGTTTATTTCGCGCATCTGACAACCACCTGCGTGTCGAATGGCTACGTGTTCTTCAAGATCCACTATCGAGTAGAGCTGGTTGACATCCACGTTCGAGTTTGATAACCTAAAAGAAATTATTGACAGTGATCTGGTCAAATTTGAATATTTATACTCACTGCATTGAAGATCCGAAGAAGCACTCACTGCATTTGAACCGTACTTGTTCCATCGCGATCACCGATCACATGAACATAAGAACACACTAAACGAATATTATTATTACTAGCGCAATCCTAAAAACACTTAAACGCTCGAAAACACTTGTCGACGGGAAAGAACAAATTTTAAAACCCAATGCCAAAACGCGAACCACAGTGGAGCATCGTGGAGTGATGAAAGAGAAACATCGCGACGATCAAAGTCAACTATGGTTACGCAATACAGTTTATGAATAACACAACAAACAACAACAAGAACATAAAAACGAACCGGAAACAAAACAAACATACAAATAAATTTGTTCGTACAAGTTACAGTAACAATCACTCGAATTCCAGGAATTACACTACTGCACTAAGTTGCACAATTTCATTTTTTTGGCAATCATTTCAATGATTGTTTCGCTTTTGTTTGTTTACTCTCTCACTTCGCAGATAGATAAAATATGTTTCATGTCGTATATTCTCACTATCTCTCTCTCTGTGTATGCATGCACTGTGTGTGCTGTCTGACCCGACCCGCGCTCTCGTGCGCCCCGCCCCTTCTCGCTACTCTCTCACTGCGCCTTTCCATTATTGCCAGCGGGCTCCATTTCCCTTTCTCTCTTTCTCTCTCTGTCTCTTGCTCTTTCGCTCACTTACCACCGCACTATCTCATTTCCACTAACATGTGGTGTTCTCATTGATGTTCCAATCTATTCTGTTCGACAATGGTTCATCATCGATTAGCGCATCGCAAACACCACGTTGTCCGTCCCGAATCCCGTCCGTTCCCCTCCTTGTGCTCACTGTGTATTTGTAGATGTTCGAGGACGACTGGTGGTTCCCGGACAACATCACGTTCTCGCAGATTCCGACGGAGGCGTCGGACCTGTGGGTGCCGGTGTGGCTGGCGGTTCCCTTCGTGCTTGTCCGCATAGTGTGGGAGGCGTGCGTCGGTCTGCCCATCGGTTGGCTCCTCGGATACTTTGGCGATGTCGCCCTCATGCCACTCGTAAGTACTCGTTTCAATGATAAGAAGATGATGTAAATAGAGACATTTGGAAACGTACGGTGTCTTTGCAGGTGGTGAACCATATGTTCGGCGGGTTCGCACGGAACACTCGCTCGAAACGCGTGCTGGAGTCGTGGTGGCGATTCAGCTACTACCTCATTGCCTTCCTCGGAGGAGTGTGGGTCATGTACGACAAGGTACGCCAATCAATCAATCCATCAATCCATCAGTCAAACTCCCTTTTAGGAGTGGCTGTTTGACGTGAAGCAGTGCTGGATTGGATGGCCGTTCCACGCAGTGGACAACGCTGTGTGGTGAGTACATCGTGTTCCATATTATTATCTACATTCGTTCCCTTCTCCACGCGCGTTTTTGCCCGCCTCACACACACGCTCTGCGAGTTCGATAAGATTACACTTTGTGCATTATCTCACACTGAGATATTCTGACCTCTTGGTTCCTTTGAAGCCCTCTTATCGATCGATAGGCCAGCCGCGCGGTGCTCTCTCTCTCTCTCTCTCTCTCTCTCTCTCTCTCTCTCCCATCGCACTATTCCTCTGTCTGTGGGCTGTCTCTCACTGGAACACGGCTTATCGACACCCGGCGAACAGTGCAAACATTCCATATGTACTCACTGCCCCTCTGAATGCAGTCTGGTTGGATGCAATCTTTTCATCGCCCCGTCCACACACGAAACGTATGCCCGATTATCGTCACAACACGAAAACAGACTGGTGTGCTACTACTTGCTACCGGGTCACGCGCGTCTTTGCGCGTCTGTTGTGTGCGGCTAGATACTAACACTGTTTCATCCGGGTTTATTGTCCCCGGCAACCGGAATAGTGTGGCCACTGCCTAGAGTATGATGGATGTGCGCTGGTTGGTGTTTGGGGAAGCCCCCGTCGCCGCTATGACAACATGCAACATAAATAGCTCATCTCCAATTCGGGGTCCGCTTTTGCAATGCCATAATTACGGTGATTCATCAGGTTCTTTGGCAATATTATCACTAAAAGCAAAACGAAAGAGATGAAACATGCGTGACTCACAGAACGAGTATCAATCGGACTGTGGTGTGTGCCTCACTTTGATTCACACACTCGTCATATGGTAAGTATAGTCATTATCACTTATAGTCGCCGCCTGGTGGATAGTTTATACCTTTGACAGCCGGGTTCGGTTGAATCAAAAGTATCGTTTGTGTGCGCGAGTCTCCTCACGACTAGAGAGTAGATCAAGTGCGACTGGAGGGTACGCGGAATTGATTTGATTTGATTAGAGTGTAGATTAATTTTCTACGGTGAACCGGCGAACTCTCTGAATAATATCTATATCACACACAACATCCCATAAAATGTTATAATAAACACGTGAACTCTCTCCAGTTCTATGGATCCTTCTCTCTTTTTTACCCTAGACTCTGTGTGGTCCAAACCATCGCGGTTCCCGGAATGACTTATGCACTATGGAGTGCGAACGCCGGCCTTGATGCTGACTGAAACCAGGAAATTGAGGTCTCGCCAATAGGCAAAAAGGCACCCGTGTTATAATTGGGTTGCGCGCCGGTGCCGCTCTTTTTGAATGGGTATGGAGAGAATTCTGTGGTCAGAAGACACGCGATAGAAAAATGACATCACGTGGTTGCGCCAAACACGAAACAAACAAAACTTGAAAGTGATCAGTAGCAAGTTTTGAGAAACAGTAATTTTTCTTATGAACATACGCTATGAATACACTCAATGGACTTCCTCTATCTTTGGTATTGCAGGTGGTACTACATGCTGGAGACGGGCTTCTACTACTCGCTTCTCATCGGATCCGTGTTCGACGTTCGTCGACACGACTTCTGGCAAATGGTCGTACACCACATCGTCACCATCGGACTCCTCTCTGGTACGTCGGCGAGACGATGTTTAATTTAGAGTTGTTTCACCGTACACATTTGGTTGGATCAAATTGTTTGAAAAATAAACTGAAGAACGAAAAGAAAGAGAAAAAAAAGAGAAAGAGAAAGAGAGAGAGAGAGAGAGAGAGAGAGAGAAACAGAGAACGCGTAACATAATCATAACGTAATCAAATCTAACCATACTAGAAACAGTGTTCTTTTGACCCAAGGAACTCTTTGACCTGTATAGACTAAGCGTAAGAAACAGAGACGGATGGCCGTTTCAGTGTCGTTCGCCAATAACTTCACCCGCGTGGGCACACTGGTGCTGATCTCGCACGATGTGGCTGACATTTTCCTCGAGGGAGGAAAGCTGGTCAGATACGACATGAACCAGAAGAATGCCACCAACGTCATATTCGTGCTGTTCATGGCCAGGTAAGGGAAATGAGCAATGGGAGAAGAGGAGGAGGAGCAATAGGGAGAAGTAGCAGGAGAAGTATATCTCCATTTCAGCTGGCTAGTCACTCGCTGCGGCTACTTCCCTATGGTCGTCATACGATCGGCGACTTTCGAAGCCGCCTCTCTCATCAAACCAGATTACTCCATGGTTGATCTGTTCCAGGTGAGGAGAGAGAGAGGGAGGAAGAGAGAAAGAGAGAAAGAGAGAGAGGGAGAGAGAGAGAGAGGGAGGGTTTCGTTCAGGCTCCGTACATCCCTCGTCTAATCATTATCCTCCTGGTCGCTCTGCAGATACTTCACTTTTTCTGGACATGGATCATTGCCAAGGTGACATATTAATTTCGAAATGTATTTGTTTTCTATCTTCAATTCTGCTGCACTCAAAACATGGCTGTGTGTTCTTTGCGTCTTTCAATGGTTCATGTTTAGATCGTGGTGAAGACGTTGCGAGACGGGGAGGCGGCGGATGTGCGCTCGGACTGTGAGGGGGAGGGGGAGAGACAGCCGGAGCCAGAGAGGAAGAAGCTACTGCGCAAGCGTATACACAAGGTCGACTAGCCGCGCCCACTCTCGCCCCCTCTCCAACCTCGAGACACATTGCTCACTTACAGATTGTTGTGTACAAAGCTTTTAAGACGCGTTCAGCTTCGCATACGTTTCACCCTTTGCACTTTCGCACGTTCCTATGCGTTGAGATAAATTATTATTTTATGAGATAAATGTACGATTTTGTTCGAGGCAACCTGGACTTTTTTAGTGAGAATAGTCAGGGAACAAGGAAAGAAGTGGATGTTCGCATAAACGCTTGTCGGCTCTCATCGTACCCTCTAATGAGCTG
Source organism: Rhabditoides inermis (assembly GCA_963966185.1). Taxonomy (NCBI): domain Eukaryota; kingdom Metazoa; phylum Nematoda; class Chromadorea; order Rhabditida; family Rhabditidae; genus Rhabditoides; species Rhabditoides inermis. Next base: position 570,835 of record CAWZYM010000217.1, on the reverse strand, counting down.
GCTTTTGTCCAAGAAATAAACGTTTTTCAACACTTTTCTCAATTGTTTTTCCCGTTTTTATACCACACGCTTATTAACAATATATTTATAAACGAGTATTTCTCGTCCGAGTTCGAGGTGGGTACTTCAACGACCGAGAGGGGGAGCTAAAACAATATGATTGATAAATTGTAAAGCTTATGTTTTGTGGAATGTGTTGAATAATTGTTCAGAAAAATGAGACAGTTCACTTACCGGCGCCGGGTACAATTTCAGTCATCCAACTGAAAGGAAAAAAAACCTTTTGGTTTGGAGTCGGACTGCCACTTACTTTAATGGAAATAGATAAAACTCTGCATTTTCTCTCTTTTTCCCGTTCGCCTTATCATAACTTGTTTCCGCGTTTATGCAAGCTTTTTTGAGACTGTCAACTTTGTTTGCGGCGACCTGAAAAAATATCTTCTTCTGCCATTTCTTCTTCTATTTCTTCTTGCCTTGCTTTCTGACTCGTGCTTGAACCTTCGATAAACAAACAGAAAATCGTTCTGCTGTTCCAAATCAATCTTCCAGTACAACTTTTTTAGCTGAAAATCATTCGTAGTTTCTTTTAAAATATCATTTTACCTCGTTGATCTTGGTCTTTACAAATCCTGATGCATTCAATTTTTTCCAAATCATTTTTTCGAACTTGACTGCGTTCTAAAACGTGAAAATATTAATAAAGTTGCAAGACTGATATAGGAAACCCGAACCCATCGATTGTTGAGGAATTTAGTAAATCCTGCAATAGCTGCAGTCTTCTCTGCTTTTGTGGCTCCATTCTGAACAATCACTACAATAACTTCTCACTTTCTGTCTCTTTTCAACTGACCAGATTGTTATTGAACCATCTTGTAGCGCGCGTTTTCTGAGCTGCTAAGGTAGTGTCAGCGTCCAGTTTCGAACACAGCTGGAAGAGATTCCGTATTGTATAGTAAGTAGTCACTCACCGCCTTGGTTTTGTTCATTGGAATGTCCACGGTCAAGGGTACGTAGTTGTATACCCACTGGTAGTGGATCATTCGGCCGCAGTTAGCCACTCCAACCAGGAGAAGAAGAAGTGCAACCAAGGCTCGCATACCTGAGTAGCACATCAACATATAGTATCGTTTACATTAAAATACGAATAGTTAAAATAACCAAATAATCGTTCGTTTTTCGTATCTCGTGCATGAGTTTCGAATGAGCAGCTAGGGTAAAAAAGTGCATTTTATGCTCTTCTCTCTAACTGGCACTGAAACTGAATCTAAATGCGCGGTTATCCCTCCGAATTCGAAATATCTGATGAGCTGGTCTCGCAACTAGGGTAAAAACTTCCGCGTATGTGCACGGGCCAACAATCAGATCAGAGATCTACATTAATCTGTGTGAAATCTATTTTTTTGGGTCGAAACCTAAAGCCTAAAAAATGTTTCGCTAATTACATGGGTGCGTCATGAGCGGATCACGACGTGGTTTCTCTCTCTTTCTCACTCACACTCACACAAACATACACACGTATGTAATCTGAACTGGCAATGGTGGTATAATCCGTATAATCTCCACCCCGAGCACTGCAGCCGGCCATTAGGAAAACACACCTCGCCCCTCGAACCACCGATCGTATTCAAGATTTTCTTCTTCAGTCATACATTTACATAGAGCATAGCGAGTGTCTAACATAGTGTCTAGTAGTATATATAATGATGAGCAATTTTCGTTTTACCCTATACTGGCATCTGTCGCGATTTGTTATTTCTTTTCCCTTTCATCTTATAGCTGGATTCCAGGTAAATGTCTCCAAGGTATCTACGTTTTATAGGAACACACTTATTCGTCATGGCGGATAATCCGCGGAACACCCAATAGAGAAAAGTTCTCAGGGAAAGGCAGCGCGACGCGGCCGCCACGCACGTCACTGGCGCGCAGGCGAACATTCCGTTTCGGCCAATGAGCGGCCAGCAATCTGACGTGTCCTTTCGCCTGCAAGCCGCGGCGCGCGTGACAGAGGCGCGGCGCGGCGCCCGCCCCTGAGAAAAGTTGTTTCGAAAAACGAAGTATTCGGGATTCGGGGAGCCGTAAATTTTTTATCGTGATTATTATTTTGCAGTGTGTAATGTGATACACAATTTCTTTTATACCACACATTATGGCAAAGCATATATTTATCTTGTAAAAGTAAATAACGTTCGAGTGTGGAGATGGAGACTTTAACGGCCGAGCGATGGAAGGGCTGTAACATTCTCATTTACATAAGCATTTTTTAAGGCGTGGTCAGTCTCTTCGGAAACCGTTTCCGAAGTAGTTCGAAGTAGTTGGAGGGCATTCGCAAGTAGTTTGAAGTGGTTGGGGGCATTTCGGAGGTAGTTGAATTATTTAGAAGGCAAGTGAAAAGGCGTTTAGCAGGGCATTTCGGAGGTAGTTGAGAGGCATTTTGGCAGTAGTTTGAAGAGACTGACCGCTACTTCATGAAATAAGAAACAAACAACAGTTTCACCTACCGCCGCCTGGTCCTGTTTCCATTCCATACATCCAACTAAAACAACAACACTTATCAATCACTTATGTTGCACCTAGACTGTCGCTTACTTGTATGGAAAGAGATAAAACTCTGCATTTTCTCTCTTTTTCCCGTTCGCCTTATCAAAACTTGTTTCCGCGTTCGTGAAAGCCTTTTTGAGATCTGGAACTCTGCTCGCGGCGACCTGAAATTATTCACTATTTTTTCTCTGTCTTTTCGGTATACCACTTGCCTTTTGTTCTGACTCGGTCTTGAAGTTTGTATAAACTAAATACAAATCGTTTGTGCACTCCACATCAAGCTTCCAGTACAACTTTTTCAGCTGAAAATCATTAGCTTTTTTTTGTAAATATTAATTTACCTCATTAATCTTGCTCTTTCCAAATCCTGATGCATTCAATTTTTTCCAAATCATTTTCTCGAACTGGACTGCGTTCTAAAATGTGGAAACTATTAAAGATACAGGAGCACATTTCTGACGATTTTTAATTACAACCAGCACGGCAGCGCTGGTTGGTTTGTGTTAAGACCATACGCGATACGCGCGCTAGAATCCGCAAGAGGCGATTGTGAGAAAGGTCCCTTAGAATCTTTGCGAGAACAATCTGATGCTGATATATGTTATCAGGATGTTAGAAAATGGTTAAGTTTCGATTTTGGTAACGCTAGCTGTTGTAGGAAGCGATATACGTGCGCGCGCCCACCGAGCTCGGGCTAGCCGCCACTGATATCTCTCGATTCGCCTCGCTTTCGGATTGCACGGTGGTGTTGTGGTTAGCGATTGCGCCCGTTGAGACGCCAGGCTCGAGTTCGACTCTGGTTGGTGGTAGAGTTTTTGTACTATATGGTTTTACAATAAATGACATTGGAATGGTAAACTTCCCTATCAGCGTTACCTAAACTCTTTTTTTCAAAATTTACACGATTTTGGACTGAACAAGATGAGTGAAATGTTGGCTTTGTTAATAAAAATGTTTTGTGGTTTATCCTAGTGTGATTATATTTCTATGAAATTCAATAAAAATGCACTCATTATTTTTGAAAAGGACTGGCGTAAAAGTAGAGTTTGTGTTATTGTTTATTCGATGTAATGCAACAAAAGCTCATGCATTGTTCTATCAATCGAAATAGTACACAAACCTGCTCGAATCGTTGAACCAGATATAGTCGATGTCTCCACGTCAATTTGGAGATAATTGCTCTCCTCCATTTCGATACAGAAAGAGCAGGTTTGTTGACTATTTCGATTGATAGAATAATGCATGAGCTTTTGTTGCATTACGTCGAATAAACAATAACACAAACTCTACTTTTACGCCAGTCTTTTCAAAGATAATCGTTCATGCGTCGCGAAAAGATGATTCAAATACAGGTTGAGCAAAAGTTCTACGTGCGCGCGGTGATCAGAAACGATCAGCAGACCGCTCTGAGCGCTTATTTTAAAATTCCCGACACTCTGCGCTCTCTTCTCTTCGCGTTCTCTCTTTCTCTCTCTCGCAATCGAATATAGGCTCCTGTATCTTTTTTTCAAAATTAAAGGCACAGTGGCGCTTAGTTTTTGACTTTGTTTCATTGCTTGACCCAGGGAAACACGAAACAAAAAAAAAACGCTAAAGAACGGCGCGCGCGCGTTACCTACGCGCTTACCAACATATACATACACGTGCGAAGCTTGGTAAGGCGAAATCGAACTTCGTGCCAACATGCTTAAAAAAAGTTGAGCTCTGTGCGCATCTCGTCGATATGAGTTCGACAGCACAAGTCGTTGTAGTGTTGTGGTAACGCTCGCGGTTCACGGATCATGCTATGCCGGTTCAATTCCTGCTACGTGAAATCAGTTTTGCCAAGTTCTCGAGAGTGAATTCTGATTAACCCTTGGTAATTCTAAACGCTCCTGTGCCTTCAAGCTGTAATAATATAGGAAAAGAACGAACCCATCGATTGTTGAGGAATTTAGTGAATCCTGCGATAGCTTCAGTTTTCTCTGCTTTTGTGGCCGCAATCTGAACAATTACTTCTCACTTTCTCTCTCTTTTCAACTGACCAGATTGTTATTGAACCATTTTGTAGCGCGCGTTTTCTGAGCTGCTAAGGTAGTGTCAGCGTCCAGTTTCGAACACAGCTGGAAGAGATTCCGTATTGTATAGTAAGTAGTCACTCACCGCCTTGGTTTTGTTTATTGGAATGTCAACGTTCCAGGGTACGTAGTTGTATACCCACTGGTAGTGGATCATTCGGCCGCAGTTAGCCACTCCAACCAGGAGAAGAAGAAGTGCAAGCAAGGCTCGCATACCTGAGCACGTCAACATATACTACGATTCAAAGTAAATACCAGTAGTATACAGAGAAATTTAGTAGTAGTATACAGAGAAAACCAGTAGTATACAGAGAAGAAAAACGAATATTCTCTGTATCAGTAGTATTCTCTGATACAGAGAATACTACTTAAATACAAATAAACTACTTAAAACAGTAGAAGGTATTACTAACAAACATTCTAAAACACATAAACTACTGATCACTCGCTTTTCGAATGTCGTGAGTGAGTATCCAATCGCTAGTCCCTTTTATGCTCTTCTCCCTAATTGGCTCTGATCCCTCCCAGTTCGAAATATCTGATCATGATCAAACGTGCAGCTAGCAGCTATTTCCGCGTATGCACCAACAATCAGCGATCTCTACGTTAATTTACGTGAAACCTAGTTCACAATTTAAAACACAAATAAATTGTGTACGCAATAAACACCTGGAAAGTATAACTAAATATAGTAATCTATATCAGATCAATTCAATCTATATTCTTCTTCTTTTCCCCGCGGCGTGCGGTCGGGTCCTCATTTTGCCCCACCGCCGCCGCATTATCGGTCATCGACAAGAATCCTTCCCGAGTAACCAGTGAGGCGGCGGGAAGTACCCTCACGTGGAAGCAGCTATGGCGCGAGGAGATACGATTGGCATGAAAGCAAAGAAAACCCCGGAGCTCTGCACGTCAAGAATGGTACTCTAATGGTCCAGGAATGATCATCGATCAAGTATCGTCTTCCCACCACTAACCTCGTCAGTCTACCTGTCTTTCCCCGTCGTTAGCCTATGTGTGTATCTAGCATCTTAGGCACTACTGTATGCTTCATAACATATCATTATGATTGTGTTGTCATATTCAGATATAACGATTTCGGATGAACGATAGATTGATTGATTGATCAGAGCAGGACGGATTATCAGAATACACAGAGCTGTTGTCTTATAGATTACCAGTATATTTCATGAATTATGAATATCATAAAAGAGTAAAACAAAAAAGTGCTGCTTTCAAACGGTGGCTCCCTATGGTGTTTTCGTTGTATGGTTGTATCATCATTTCCCTCTTTCTCTCATGTTCATGTAAGTGATCAATGGTTGTTGGCTGTATCTTGTATAGCAAAATGATGATATCTGCCAACTCTAAAAAGTATGTTCCGCCACTTACACAGGCAAGGCTGAGCGGATCACCACATGGTCTCATCACACACGTAGTCTGATCGTGAACTGTCAACGGTCGCCCTCCACTCCGTGGCCTGTGCCATCCACACAACGTTACAAGTTACAACAGCAGTCATCGTTTCGCATTCAACATTTTCTGTTCCGCCAAAAGATTAAGGAATTCAAGAAATGTCTTTTCACCTTGCGGTATTACATGGTCACTCGTTTGTTTCAAAGAGCGTAAATATACGGGCAGGATGCGAGCAGGCATTTTATCATCAATACCATTTTTACAGTCCCTAGTCCCTTATGAAACTAATACTAATGTGGTGTTTGAGGTATGTACTTGATACAAATTCAAAAAAAATATGTTTTGTGTATCAGTTTATCAGCGTGGTCTGTGGGTGTGTGTTCTCGCAGTGAACTGAGAGGACGCGAACGAAGATACGAAGATGGAGGCTGGTTGCTGCTGCTGAGGCTGCGTGCGACGGGCGCGCAAGCGCGACAGACCTGCAAGAAAGCAGAACGACAATGTGCACCTACAGTATGGTATGTGGGGTATAACAACGGGTACACAAGACACAACTGGAGATAGTTATTACTAACACATCTATTTTCGAAACAATTAACAATGGTTGTCTTACATTCTTACACATATAGAAATACATTCAGTAACAAGTTAAAAAGATCACCTTCGAAAACGTATTTTCTATATGGTGCATTGCAGAGAACGAGTGAAATGGAATGGGCGACTCCGTGAGAACAGAAGAAAAGCATGAAGAAGATGGTGGAACCTAGAAGGTTGTCCTTCTCCTTCCCTCTCTCTCTCTCCTCCTCCTCCTCCTCCTCCTCCTCCTCCTCCTCCTCCTCCTCCTCCTCTCTCCCTCTCTCTCCTCACCTTCTATATCCCAACGCTGTAGCATAACTGCTACTGGAATTAGAAAGCCAGGAACACCGAGAAAAATGAGTGGGCCAAAAACCTGATACGTTAGATGTTATAGAATTATTTTGCATTTTCATTACCTGTATCATTAGCAGAATTTGGAACTGTATTTGCATGGTGAGCGTTTTCTTTGAAACATTCGTGCCCGAAGAGAGCAACAGACCCATGTGTGCGCAGGCCATCACTGTAACAGCTCTCTCTCTCTCTCTCTCTCTCTCTCTCTCTCTCTCTCTCTCTCTCTAACACCCTTCTCTCTCCCTTTTCTCTCTTCTACTACTCACATACGATGATAATAGTAGTTAATATGAGGACAACTTCAACTTTCAAGAATATCATGAACATCGGATTGATGTCAAGCCATATTACATAAAGCGAGGGATGGTCGTCGATGATATGAGCTGCTTGGGGGTATCGCTGAATGAGACAGACAGCTTAGAGAGGAGGGAACAAAGAGAGGGAAAAGAGACACTCACACATTTCAGCAGAGCCTGTGACTCTATCTGATCCTGACTGCTAATCAGGGGCAGAACAAAACTGGCAGAACATGTGATAGCATAGATCGATGCGACAATCACAATGAATAGCCTGAAAATAGGCCGTGTGCATTCTAGACGTGGACGTTGCTAGATGTGTATGTGACTGGACGGACAGTCGTACCTGACATTATACCTTCCCGGATAACGCATGTTTATCAGCAATCTATGCCGGAACAGCACTATAGCAGCACCGGCGGACAGAAGACCGCACACCAGCAGCATGGCAAAAGCCTAAAATTAGAATATTATAACGACCCAGAAAACCACAGTTTTTACCAGCTCGCACATAGCATCCGCTTTGAACAGTCTCGAAGTGATACCGGTAGTGACTCCTGAGAGCAGAGGGAAAAACAATATCGGACGGGCGAATAGAGTCACATACACGTCTAGCAGCAACGTCCACGTCTAGAATTCGTTGAACAGAAATGTCCTATTTACTAACTATTATTACCGTGAAATTGAATAGATACCATTTGTAGGCTTGAATCTGATCAGATGACTTCCAAACGATCACATAGAATACGAATGGATGTACAAGTAGGTTGAGAACAGTGAGGACATCGAATCCGATGAGAAGGGTGGAGTAGGGAACGGAGAAGGGCGAGGGAGGAGATGGGAGAGGAGTGCACGACATTCTGAAATAGTGCGAAAATGGGAAGGCATCACCGATCACCGGAATCAAACTTGGATAATTATTGTATGGTGCCTGTAAGTAAAAACAAGACAGGTGAATCGAAAATCAGAATCAGAATCAGAATATTTATCTCGAATCAAGTAGCACACAATATCGATTACGTAAATTACGGTGAGATACGGTAAAATACAGTAATACAATGCCTACTGCGAGTTCCAACAATACGGATATCGGTGGTCCCGTGGATGCGTACGTATTGTTGGTGATGCTTGTCATCCCCTGCTTGCGGCTTCTGGGGAAGTTTCGATCTCGGCAGCGGAAATTCCCGCGCTTCAACGATCGATCATCGATCGCGAAGAGACGTCTCCGAGAGTGTCATCGTCTTCGAGAATTCCTCCCCAGTCTCAATGCCGTAGATGTAGAGAGTAGCAAAATCGAATACCAGTCCGGTTAGTGTCCTCCGCCGCACAGCATTGTTCAGGGGTTGGGGGAATAACAGGGAAAGGCACGCGACCGCGCGCTGGCAGAGAAATGAGAGGAATCGAAAATACAGTGATCATTATCTCATTATCAGTTCACATCCACAGTCCTGTTTCTATTTCAGAGAAATGATGTGAGGTGGCCAGTCAAACGTAAAAAGGCACATTTTTTTTTATTGTTGGTATTGCGTTTATCTCACTACTCACAGAGAGTCCCAAGGATATAGCCGTACCAATTGTTCTCAGCCGAAAACAAGACAGAGCCTTGGATTATAACGACTGTGAGAACTAAATTAGTTCAACTGACGTGCTATATAAGCACGTTAGTCGATAAACACAACTGTTAGTAAAATAAAACACCGTCTCCGACGGTCACAATTCACAGATTCTTGACAGCACGCTTGAATGACTGTTTGGTCTCCTCCAATACAGCCTTCTCCGGTAGGGCATTCCAAAGCCTTCTCAACTCGTTCACCGGGTAGTCGTGCAGTCTCGCACTTGTCACCACAGGCTCCATCACTCTCAGTGAGTGGCCACCGCGTGCTGTCCTTCTCACTCCACTGTCCGACACCAGGACCAGCATTCCATCTGGAGGGGCTCGCACTCCGTGCACATAATTCCACATGAGCACCCTCCTCACGGTCTTCTTCACCGTGTTCCACTTAGCCTTCTCTAGCACTCGGCCATCTGATGACGTGAAATCATTCTGCACCAGCCTGGCTGCATGCACATTCACTCTTTCGAGTCTTGCCCTGTCCGTCTCGTTTGCAGAAAACCATCCTTCTGCTGCATACAGCAGTCCTGGCTCAATACACGCCTTGTACACTCTCCCGAAGGCGCTTCGAGGAGCCCACTTCCTCATAGTTCGCACCAAAGCACCAATAGCTTGGCGAGCCTTCGTCACCCTCTCAGCCACGTAACCACTGAAGTTCATCAGTGGATCAATTGCCACTCCGAGATATTTGTACCTGCTAGTACACTCGAGCTCTGTTCCACCAATATGCAGATTCACCTCAAAATCTGGTTCCTTCTCATACACTCCCATTCGAATCACCTTGCACTTTCCCGCATTCAGCTTCATTCCCATCTCTGAGAAGAGCCCACTCAGTTTCTCCACATCTTCTTGTGCATTCTCCTTGTCTCCATCGGTAAGATACCGAGAGACATATACCGTATCGTCGGCGTATTGAACAATGCGCGCCCCTTCATTCAATTGTATCGACCCCACTCGATTCACGTAACAATTGAATAGAAGTGGTCCTAGGATACTTCCCTGCGGCACTCCACTCACAACCTCCTTCTCTTCACTCAGGGTCCCGTTCACTCGCACTCGCATCCTCCTGTTAGACAGATAATCTTTTATCAATCTGACGAGGAGTGTCGTTAGAGCCACACTCTCGGATCCGAACCAAATTGATAGGATACCTTAGTTAGGACCCCAGACATCGATTTCTGGTGTTACTTTTTCCTACGCGCCGTATACGTTTACAGTACGAAAACGTACAGGGCTGGATTTTGGCTACCTCATTCCACCTCTGGCGGTCAAAGACCGAACCGTCGTAGCCTAGTGGTTAGCGCATCAGTCTGTCAGACCAGAAGCTGGGTTCGAGCCCACGCACACGATTTTTGTTTTGCCAGCACTTTCTGGACATGGACTTGAAGTTTTTTGTCGCGAAGTGCTTCGACCTGTTTGTAACTACAACTACGTTCTTTTTCAACATTTTTTTGGTGTTTTGGGCTTCCAAGATCGTTCAACTATACTGTGTTTCTTTACACTTGATATATTGTTTTGGCTGAAACGTTTATTTTGAAAACAGTTACAGATTACAAATGTTTGTGAATATTTGTGATCTGTTTCATCCCCATCAACAAAAAAACCGCAAAGTCCAGAAGGTGCTGGCAAAACAAAAATGGAGTACACGGACTCGAACCCCAGCCTCTGGTCTGACAGACTGATGCGCTAACCACTAGGCCACAACGGCTCGGTCTTTAACCGCCAGAGATGGAATGAGGTAGCCGAAAATCCAGCCCTGTACGTTTTCGTACTGGAAACGTATATGGCGCGTAGGAAAAAGTAACACCAAAATTCGATGTCTGGGGTCCTAACTAAGGTATCCTATCAATTTGGTTCGGATCCGAGAGTGTGGCTCTAACGACACTCCTCGTGAGGTACGAATCGGCAAGGTTGAAATCATGTCTTAGAACATTTACCAAATGTCCAAGAGGGATCGTATCGAATGCTTTCGAAATATCGAAAAACACTGCAACCGCCCGAGCAGCCTTCCTCTTACAACTCTGCAGGCACTCGCTCATTCCATACTGGAAACTCAGTACCGCGTCCACAGTGCTCCTTCCCTTCCGGAATCCAAACTGATTCGGAGACAGCTTCCGGTCTATCTCTCCAACCATCATTCCAAACACATACTCCTCTGCCATCTTGCTCACAATAGGTAGCAGTGACACCGGTCGGAAATCGACTGGGTGCTGTGGGTGTTCCACTTTCTGAATGGGTGATATCACCGCTTCCTTCCATCCCCGAGGGAACTTCTCCTCGTGTAGACACCGATTGATCATAGCCACGATTGGCGCAGTCAATGGTTTCACACACCTCTTCAACAGCCTCACAGTTATCCCATCGATTCCACTTGCTTTCTGCTCAGATGCTTCTCGTATGTACTTCTCCACGAACTCTCTCGAGCAGGGAGGGACTCTATCCGCATCCGATGCAATTTCCGGCATCTCACTTTCCATTGTGTTTCCCACCTTGACAAACTGCTCCATGAGCATGTCTGCCTTCTGCTGATCTGACACAGCCATCTTCCCATTCGAGTCAATCAGATCGGGGATTTCCGTGCCCTTCGTTTTTCCTGAGCTACGGAGCTCTAGTTATAATGTGAGTGGAATCTACCACTCTAGTGCTCCATCGAACTATATTTAAAAAAATATTTCCTGTTTTCGACACCTTCCTGTGGCGCGGCGAGAGTCACATTCGCAAGCGATAAGAAAAAAGTTTCTAGATGACAGTTACTAACGAAGCATGCCGATTACGAATATTGGTTTGTCGCTCGCAAGTATACGCAAATGGAAAATGCGAGCGGGGAAGTCAGTGGTGCAAAAACAGGCATTTGGAAACTTTTTCAACTGGAACGAATTTTGTTTTGGCCGAAACGAAAATTAGTCGAATGGGCGGTTTCACTGCCCACCTGTTTACTATATTCGGGAAACATAATCATGTAACAATAGAATGCCAAACAACGGAATGATAACAAATTATTATATCTACGATGCAAATCTCATCATGCACACATTGATACAATTATATATATATATATATATATATATATATATATATATATATATATATATATATATATATATATATATATAAACGAATATATTTTTCGAGTATGAGTCAGTTCAGGAAAAAACGAGGCTGAAAGCGAAAATCAAAAGTATAATAATTTGTCATGAAATTATAAGAATTGCTTTCAATTCACCTGCGACTCTCGCGTTTTACGAACAGCTTTTCAAAAATACATCTGACTCCAAAAAAAGGACTCACTCACCAGGAGTGTTGTTAGAGCCACACTCGCGGATCCGAACCAAATTGATAAGATATCTTAGTTAGGACCCCAGACATCGATTTCTGGTGTTACTTTTTCCTACGCGCCATATACGTTTCCAGTACGAAAACGTACAGGGCTGGGTTTTGGCTTCCTCATTCCACCTCTGGCAGTCAAAGACCGAGCTGTTGTGGCCTAGTGGTTAGCGCGTCAGTCTGTCAGACCAGAGGCTGGGGTTCGAGTCCGCGCACACGATTTTTGTTTTACCAGCAGTTCCTGGACTTTCTTGTTGATGGAAAAAAAACACAGATTACAAATGTTCACGCTTTGTTATAACTGTTTTCAAACTAAACGCTTCAGCCAAAACAATATCTTAAGTGTAAAAAAACACAATATAGTTGAACGATATTGGACAAAAATGTTTTGAAAAAAAGAAAAAGAAGAACGTATTTGTAGTTACAAACAGATCGAAGCACTTCGCAACAAAAAAACTTCAAGTCCAAGTCCAGAAAAATCGTGTGCGCGGACTCGAACCCCAGCCTCTGTTCTGACAGACTGACGCGCCACAACGGCTCGGTCTGTGACCGCCAGAGGTGGAATGAGGTAGCCAAAAAACCAGCCCTGTACGTTTTCGTACTGGAAACGTATATGGCACGTAGGAAAAAGTAACACCGGAAATCGATGTCTGTGGTCCTAACTAAGATATCCTATCAATTTGGTTCGGATCCGCGAGTGTGGCTCTAACAACACTCCTCGTCAGCGAAGAAATGGGTATGGGAGTGATCTCTCATGGATAAACCGTGAACCCCGTGCGGTCATTTCAACAGAGGAAGGGCAACACAACTGTGGTGACTTGGACTTGGTGGTAGATGTGAAGTGAACGTACTACCGCGGAGACTGTCACGGGTTCCTTGAGATCCTCGCCCCTTTGCACTAGGCAAATCAAATCAATCTGAGCTGGCGATAATCAGGATGAGACAAGACAAACAACACTCACAACGTAAAGAATTGTGAAAGATGAATCCAAGTACAGACGTCAGAAATTTAAATTATAAAGATCATATTTCGTAAGAAACACAATTTATTAAAAATCACGTTGGCAATTTAGACGAAAGCACCTGCGATTCACAGACATCAATCAAAATTACTTTATTCTATCAACATACACAAATTTGACAACCTGGAAAATCTGAGAAAATTCTAACGCACTACTCGTATGGCACAGTGACTAGGTCTCTCTTTTCACCCCACAGAGAAAGAGAGGGAGAGAGAGAGTGTAGGAGGCGGAGAGGGTCTCTCAATAGGCGGGCAGTCCGAACTGTTCCGGCTGGAACTTCTCCATGGAGGAGAGAACGGCGGTGGCAGAGCGGAGACGAGGAGGCACGTGCAGAGGGTGCGGCACCATCACACACTGCAAGAAAGACCCCTCTCCCCTCTCCTTCCCTCTCTCTCTCTCCCACCTGCATTCCAGCCGACAGGGCGGCCGTCACTCCGTTGGGGGAGTCCTCGAATACCAGACACTTGTCTGTCGATGCGGCGGGGGCGAAGCGGCCAGCCGTCACCTAACAAAACACTGCATCTGTCACCAAAACTGCGAACCGACTCGTCTTTTACTATCGCACTGTATTCCAGTAAAAGGAGAGTATGTGGATAGATAAACGCGGTTCAGGATAAATATTTAATGTTGATTTGTGTGGATACCTGGAAGCACATGGGATGGGGCTTTCCCTCGGTGACGGCCGGGTCAGTGGAGCAGCGCACAGACAGGGGAATCACGTCGGTGAGCCACGCGTGGTGGCGCACCTGCGATGAGAGTGGCGGGATGGAGGCAGCCGCAGTCCACCCACCTTCAACGCGAAGTCGTCGTCGCCCGAGCCCGTGCAGATCGCCATGGGAATCTGCAATAAGACAGTACAACACTCACGTTATTCTATCCTATCACCGGGTTTCTTCAGATATTTGTAATAATGAATACGCGCCCACCCCGTGTTTCTTGAGGTGCATGATGAGCTTCTCGACTCCGGGCAGCACTCCAGCCTCCGAGAGGTGGTCGTGCAGGAAGGAGAAGTAGGGAGGGAGGAACGAGGAGATCTGAAACATCACACCATACACTCACACTTGCACATGGAAGCAATACTCTCACCTCCACACTCTGCAGACCCGCCAGATCCAGCACCGTACGCGCCGCCTCAAACACAAACCTTTCTCTCCCTGTCTATCTTCTCTCTCTTCCCCTCTCTCTTTCTTTCTCTCTTTCTCTCACCTTGTCGTGACTCATCCCCATGTGCGCGCTCTTCCACGCGATATCGTACTTGCCACCGCACTGTTCCACAGCCTGCAAACACTTCCGTAATGTTTTCTTCTGTTTCTCACTTTCCCTCTCTACTCTCTACTGAACATTCCCTTCCTAACGAATCGACACCGATCACCGAACAGCAAAGATGTTACAAAGGAATCTATCGTGAAACCGCACTCTCTTATTCTATCACTTTCTCTCTAGACTCACATGTGCGAATGCCTTGTTGTAGATGGTTTCAGTGTCGAGGATCAATCCATCCAAGTCGAATATCACATGCGAAACAGGCGAAAACATGGCTACAATGCATCAGGCCTACAATTCCATAAGCATGTCTAATAGAGGTAGAGAGCTTCTCGCTCCACGAAAATCCATATCGCTCACCACCCAAAAACACAAATAGTCATCTATGCATAATTTATCCGATCATAATCTGTGCAAAACAACCGTAGAGGAAATGAAAGAAGCGAATAGAGGGAAACTTTCAGGGATATTTGGATACTATCACATTATTATAGAAAATGTCTATATCCATATAGGCACGTATTACGCCAAAAAATTAACCAAGAAAGGTACATATCAGTAAATAGATAATTAATAATCTACACTCTAAAGGCAAGTGAACCTTTTTAGAGAAAGAATAAGAAACAATATGTGAGAAAACCCTCAATATGAGTGTTGTAAGTGGGTGATAACCCAGTATTTGTGCTTCCTTTTACATTCACAGCATCTCCGAATTTCCGTCTCGCACGGCCTCCAAATCCTCCTTCAGTCCGAGACGCGCACTCCTCGCCTCCTCCCGAGAGATGGAATGGAAATTAGCCTCCATCTGACGGTCGTCTATCATCCTCTCGCGCATCGCCCAACGCTTCTTGTCGTAGTTCTTGTTCAGCATACTGAAACAAGGTAATCTCTCCCCCCTCTCTCTGTCTCTCGCGGTCTCTTCTTCTCTATACTCACGCCAGCGTCTCGTCCATTTCCTTCCTGCTCAGATCGTTCACATCCAGAGGAGTGTCGTCTATGAAGTCGTCCAGCTCAGAGTCGTACTCCTCGTCGTCCAGATCCTCATCACTGAACCATTCGTTGGAATTGTCCAATCACAACCACACAATGACTCACTCGTCATACTGTCCTCCATAGTATCCACCGTTGCGGTTGCGGCTTCTCCCCCTCTCCTTCTCGCGTTCCCTGTCGCGAAGAGTCCTGTAATGATGCAATGCTCGTGTTTCATTGCGCATTCACCATCTCGCTCTCTCCCTCCCCTCACCTATACTGATCGTGTTTCATCTTTTGCTGTGCTCGGATGGCGCTCGCACTCTCCATCTCCCTCTCGCGCCTCCTCCTCTCCTCCCGTCGAGCCTTCTCCGCCCTCTCTTCCTTCTCATCCCGAGCCAGCGGACGCTCATCTTTCCAATCGCGTATCTTCGGTCGACGATCCGCAGACGACGTAGACGCCATCTTGGAAGATGAGGCACGCTCACGCTCCCTATCCACCTCAGCAGCTAAACACGAAAGACAACATAAATATCACAAATTCTGGCAACGTACTCACCTCGAGCCCTCTGGACAGAGGCAGGAGCGGGAGGCAGACGAGAAGAAGAAGACGAAGACGCGCCTCCTCCTCCACCCGATTTCTTCAGCTCCTCTTGCTGCATCTTGTACCTAGCATCACCGGGTAGATATCGCTTTCCGGGCACCGGAGGAGGAATCAACGGAGGGGGAGTCGGGCCCTTCTTGAAGTACTCACGCTTCTTCTTCCTGAACAACAACGTTTTCATTACCAGCACTTCGGTCTTCGGATACAAGATACATGTCCTTCAAAAATGACACACCCGTCCTTGGCCACAACCGCCTCCTTGTCATCGCTCTTGTCCGCGTGCTTGGCCTTTTCCTTCTCTCGCTCTCGCATCCTCTCCCTCTCCTTGTCCCTGGGAGTGCTCGCGCTCGGCCGCTGGCTGCTGCTCGACTGTCCGTTAGGTCGCTGCATCGACGACGACCCACTCGCACGCTGCGTCGACTGCGGGCGCGAATCGCGGACAGAGCCATTCGAAGACCTATCATACATTATATAGACATGCAGCTCGCAGGTGGACAATGCAAAACACTCGCCAGGAACGCACCTCGCCCTCTCATCCTCCCTCTCCTTCGGTCGGGAAGCTGACATGGAAGACGAAGAGGGCCGCTGCTGTGAGGACGAACCGCGAGATGCATCACTGTAACAATTGCCACGCTTCACTAACGCATGTTCCACGACGACTCACGGTCTGTTCTGTTGCCTCGGTGGCTCCTCTCTGGCCTTCTTCACAGGCGGGGGCGCGGAGACTGGCGTGAGAGACACGGTGGGCTTCTTTCCCTTGCTGATATCCTCAGCAGCCCTCATCAGCTGGGCAAAGTCAACGGGCGGCGGGGCGGGGCGCTTCTTTGCGGCAGGCGCCGAGGCAACCGCCGGTTTCTTCTTCTTATCCTCGGGAGGCGGCGAAAAGTTGTCGCGACTGAACAACCCTCTTATCAGACGTTCGATAAAACCAACAAAATACTGTACAAAATATGATAAATGTACTCACGCATACGCGTGTCTGCTGGAGAGACCGGCGAGGCTGTTCGTCTTGCTGGTGGATACGCGATGCGGCTGCTTCGGCACACCCTCGCTCGAACGACGCACCTTGCTCTCCACTTTCTGCTTCTGTGCCAGCGCCTTGTACACTCCATCGCGATACCTGTCCGCCAGAGCATCAGCCTCTTCCTTAATAAGTGATAATTAATATAGATTTACAAATTTACAAATGAAGGTAAGTTTGCCCTCCACTCGAATTTTCAACTGGAACATGCTGAGGAGCAAAAATGATAATAGGAAACGTTATTCAGCAAACGAGCACATTTCGAGCTATATTTTAGGGTTAAAATATAGTGGGTCCCCCGTTTTCGCGGTAGGTGAATTATCGCCGAAAAAATGACGCAGACATTTATCAGACAACTGGGAAACTATGGAAATGAATTCCATTTTCCGCTCCTTCGTATCCATTTTTCCAAATAAGTAGCTACTAGGAATGAAATATCGAAAATTTCGATCATACGTTTGTTTGTATACCTATCAAGATCTCTCATATCAATTTTCGTGAAATTTCATTCACGTCGAAGAGAGAGAGTTATTTCCATTTTTTCGTTCCGTTGAGAGTTATAAATGTTGTTTTATTCAATACGTTTCGCCTTAAAAAACCCTCATTTTTGAATGAAATTAGCGCAACCGATCGCGTTGCGGCGCGTAACTGAGAAATGAGTAAGAAACGAACTAGACAATTTATATTTGCATATGCATGTGTCTGATTCCGTGGCTCGTCTCGTATTCCGTTTTTACGACTTGCCTGCCGCGAAAACGGGGGACCCACTATACGTTGACGGAATACAAATACAACCCCCTCCGAACGTTAGCATACCTCTTCCCTGTACTGCTGCTTGCGGAGTCTCTCCTCGTGTTCCCTGTCGTTACCGAATCGCATCTGCAGCTCCAGTGCAGACATACCGAAATGGCGGCCCATCTCCTTTGTCGCCTATAAGTGCAAGTGTTGCGTAACAGCGAATATCGACTATTTTCCACGATAAAACATGTCATGTATTAGAATAAAGAAACAAAACCGACCTTTCCTCCGTTGGCCTGGATGCGCAGTCGGATGAGCTGCTCTCTTTTCTCCTCCTCGGATTTCTCCTTGGCCTTCTCGCCGGCTTTCTTCTTGGCAAGGAACGCCTGCACCCTCTCCTTGTCGAAGGCGGCCACCTCCTTGCCCTGCGTTTTCTTCGGGATTTGAAACTGAAACCGTCAGTGATGTTAGTTCTAACAACAAAAAGTAGAAAATGCTTGAATTACTTTGGGTGGTTCAGGAGGAAGCGGAGCCGCGCGCTTTCGTCGACGCGCTTCCTCTTCCTTCTCGCGCTTCTGCCGCTCTAGCTGTTTCATCTTCATACGGCGCTCCCGAGCTAGTTCATCATCCGCCTACAACAGTAATGTAGATTTCGAAACGTAGAAGTACAACCAACCTCGCGCAGTCCCTTCGACGCCTTCTGCGCATTCTTACCGGCAGTGCTCAAAATGGACTGGAAATCCATAGCGCCCGCCGGTTTTGTACTCTCCTATAGAGCTGAAATAATCGATAAATAGTAGGTAAATACACGAACACGGAATACAAAGTTGAATATCAAACCACGTGAGGACATCACAAGCTGACCATTCATGGAACATAACTATAACATAACACGGTTTCAAATATAGTAATTACGGACTACTAATATCACAGAAACGCATCATAATTAATATTCCGACGTATAAAACAATAACCACGACGAAAATAAATAGAAAAATCCAGAAAAAAAAATGATTGAAAATTGACCACATCATACAATTTACGAAATAAACTGATCTTACAGCGGTTAACGACTTGTCGCGTCGTTTGTTTTATTTTTCAAGGTGTACTAATTAAATCAAGTTTTCGTAGATTTTGTTTACTACTTGTTGTTACGTTGTTTACGTTTCATGTATGGCTACCGTATGTATGTATTTGCAGATGGACGTCGATCTCGAGAGCGTTGAGATCGTCTTTGCACAAAAGTTGGCCTGCGGTGAGCCACCGATCAGGCAACGAGCATTGCAAGCTCTCCACAAATGGATCAAGGAACAGTCGACACAGACTCGTGGGTTTTATGGCCATATCTAGTACTATATAGTTGTTTCAGCTTTCAAGGAGGAAGATATGACGCGTCTCTGCAAGGGTCTCCACTACGTTCTCTGGATGCAGGACAAGATGCTCCTCCAGGTAAGCGTTTCCTTTGTCAAAACTATTGAATTGTGCTGTTCAGGAGGAGATGGCAGACAATATTGCGTCCCTGTTGAACGTGTTCTCGACGGAGGACGAGAAGGTGTTGTACGTACTTTCTTCTTTCAAGTCCCTTTCCAAGGAGTGGCCCTTCATCGACAAATGGCGCATGGATAAGTTCCTCATGGTATGTGTTCAATACTGAACCTATAGAATTGTTATATTTAGCATTAAACGCTTCAGGCAATGCGTCGCCTCCTCCGCGTCTGCTTTGCTCACCTCGCCTCCCTCAAATGGAAGAAGTCTATCCGCGACAAGTACTGGGCCGCATTCCAGCAGACAACAATGTCCACTGGTTCGTTTATACTTGCATCTATGTTCATAGTTGTTTTTAAATGTTCGTTTGTTTTACAGAGGGAAACTTCTGCGATGGTCTCAAGTTCCATTTTGCTTCTCTCATTCTCGACGAGATGGATACTGCCGGTAATTCGTTGCGTTTGGGTTTTTTGAATTGATTGTTTCAGGAGGTCTGACTAAGAAGCAGGTTACCGAGTGTCTGACGCCGTTCGCGACGATGCTGGACGACGAGTCTATCAGGTTCGTTTATTCTTTATCTATCTTTGTATCACAATTCTCATCTTACCAATTGGTTGTAGCACGTACCTATTCACGTCTATTCTGGATGAGGTCTTCATGACGATGCTTCACCAGCGATCTGAGGAACTGGCAGAGAAGGCAGTGAAAGAGGCGAACGGAGAGGCCATGGACGAGCCTACCGGAATCGAGGTATATACATTGTGCTTACCTTTACTCCTTGTAATGAGCATACACATGTGAGGATTTCAGTTCGATTACAAT
The DNA here is from genome assembly GCA_963966185.1 of Rhabditoides inermis. Taxonomy (NCBI): domain Eukaryota; kingdom Metazoa; phylum Nematoda; class Chromadorea; order Rhabditida; family Rhabditidae; genus Rhabditoides; species Rhabditoides inermis. The sequence goes on along the minus strand of CAWZYM010000217.1, from coordinate 550,741 downwards.
GTGTTTGCCGGTCTTTTGTTCGACATTGGAAAAAAGCCGGAGACGATTTCCTCTCGCCGTAGTCGCCTCTACAAAGTCAGCCAAATGTGAGTTGTTCATGTTCTGATTTCTGTTTCATTGAGTCGAAATCGTGTTCATCTCATAATTTCTACCTCTGTTCCGTATCCATCACTGAACATTTGTTTTCTAATCTGATTCATTATGATTCATCTCATTTCTCCTCTCTTGATCTTCGTTCGTCGGGAATTGCTATGTTACAGGCTGAAGGAGGCTGCAGAGGGTCGCGATCCGCTGGAGTTGAAGGACGTGAAGCCCAAGGCGGAGCTCACTCCGAAGGACTTCTCGCAGGCACTCGGAAAGCTGATTCGTGAAGCTAACAAGGTGAAGAAGTCGGCCGATCACTACAGGAAGACGAAGAAGTGAGTGCTGTTTAGAGATGTTTTGGTGTTTGAACACGGTATTACGATGTTTTGTGCTGTTTGTGCGGAGTGAGGTAGTGATGGGAACGGGAGGGAAAGAGTTGCCGGTTTTGCTGTGAACACATGGAATGTGTGCCTGTGCTGTGAATGATTAGCGGATGGTTGCAGGAAGAACGCGTTCACCTCGTCTGCCGACGGAGTGTGCAATGTGATGCCGGAGATTACAAGGGAGAAGACGAAAAGGAAGAAGTACAGTGGACCGGAGAAGAGGGAGCATCAGAAGAAGATCGGCATGGTACGTTACACAAGCAGCGAGGAGAGGGAGTGAGAGATTGTTTCAGGTGAAGAAGGGACCGAAGATCGGAAAGGCGAAGATGCACGGAACTATTGCGAAGATGACGTCTGGCAAGGCGACCAAGGGAAAGGGAAAGGGCAAGAAGTAGACGACTCACATGATTGTTGTATTGTTGATTTTGTTGTTAGTTTTACGTTGACTTCCTTGATGCTTGTTCACTGTTCGCATGTTCAGAGTTTGTCCGCGACTGCTCAGATAAAAGAATGTTCAAAGACGGTGTCAAACACATGATGGGGGCTTATGGGGGAGCGGAGTTTGCTCGGCGAGTAAGCGTGTGAACCGGAGCCTGCGAGGCAGCGAGGAGAAGTAGGAGGGAGCAGCGAGGAGAAGTGATCTGATCAGGCAACTTCTTGGCTACCGTAATTCGCAGCGAGCGATGGCGCGTAATCGGCTTAGCGGGTCAGAGTTGAGTGGGCGGAGTCGGCAGCTAGGTATAAAGGAGGGAGGAGGAGGGGTGGCAACACACCACACATCTTCCCGCAAAGTGTTCTTCGTTTTCTAGTTCCGACCTACTGTTTGATCTTCCGTTCCCTCCTGTTCGCCCCACTTGCAGGGTACAACTCTTCGTCGATGCAGTCGGTTGGGACTTTCGGTATGTCGGACTACGGTCTGCGCACCGATGACGTCAAGTACTTCCACATCGACAGCCGCATCCAGGGACGCGGCCCCAACCGACTCAAGCATCTCGACGTCGAGGGTACGGTACAACGGAGGGAGGGGTACGGTAGACTGATTACGGTATGTTGCAGGTCGTTGGGTGCTGAGTGGCAGCAGCATGCCGTACATCTCGGCGGCGTTCAACCATCTGGAACGCATCAACGACGCGCAGAGCGCATTCAGGGTACGGTAGGAAGGGGAAGGGTACTGTAGATAGTCAGGGTACGGTAGGGAGAGCGACGGGTACCGCAAGGGATATTATAGAAAATTAGCCGTGTTATGAGGAATCAGCTAGAAACAAGTTTTTTAAAATCTAAACTGATGAATGATTTGAAGATTTGAGAGAAGTGTGATAGTGAGGATTACGGTAGATTAGCTGATTGATGTACACGTGCGTATGACGATTAGATGAGTGTTGTTTCTGCACACCAGTCATCCGAGATGACGGGATGTTGTTGGTGGGAAAGGGAAGAGTGTGCTTGATGTATGCGAGTAGGGGGAGCACACTCTCGGTTTGCACAACACATTAGCGGGTCGCGTGGTGGAAATGAATGGACGAGGAGAAACGGATGCGCCCCCGCCGCCACAGAGAGCACACACATTGCACACCTGATCTAGTTGGTTGGCTAGGATCAGCCTGAACAGACAGTTAGCAACCTACAGTAACCCTTTGCAACCTACAGTAACCCTTTGCAGGACATATTGTGATGTGAGATGTTAAAGCCAGAGACCACGAGTGTTGGAAAATACTTATCTTTATCCGACGTTTCGGCGTTACGCCATCATCAGGGATATGTGGCAATACCTCAAACTTGGGTAGTTAAACCTTTGCAGGACATCACGGAGGAGCCGCTGAACGCGATTGGAATGGTGGGGTGGACGCCCAGTGAGAGGCCGGTCGAGGAGATCAAGAAGGGTGAGGAGAGAGAGAGATAGAGAGAGAGTGAGAGGGAGAGAGAGAGAGATGGTGTGTTTCAGTGGAGAAGAAGCCTGCCAAGTTCATCCTGCCACCCGTGGTTGCTATCGAGGACGAGGTGCCGCCTTCGCCCCGCGAGATCGTGCCCCACCGCTCCGCCGGATACGGTACGTCGAAACAGTGGTACGGTACAGTGTGGTGTTTCAGGCCAGGCGCACCAGAAGCGCAAGCTGTCGATCCCGGACCGCTCCCGCAGCACCTCGCCCGCCGGTCGCTCGGCCACGCCAGACTACGACAGACTGGCCAAGTTCGAGCGGCACAGGAAAGGTGAGCAGCAGCTGCTGGTGCACTGCTGCCACGGCGGCTCCGTGTCCCTCCCCTCCCCTGTAGACATGCCTGTGCCCCACTCTCTCGGAGACGGGCTGACACACAGCACTGACCTGCTGGACCTCGTGTCCCGATGCCAGTCCAGAGACAGTGACTACTGCAGTGGAGAAGAGGAGGATGAGAACATTGAGCCCGTCTGGGTGCTGGCCGAAGAGAAAGTGACTGTGGTGCGGATAGTGGAGGTGGAGTACTATTTGGAGTAGAGCAGTTGAGTAGTGTGTAGCGTAGGTCGCCTACAATTGTATAATCTCAGCGCAAGTGTGCGGGTAAATGATTGACACAACGGTGCACGGTTTTCTGACACTGTAAAAGATGGAAATGATGAGAAGTAAGAAAAAAGTTATCACAACTTATTTGTGGTTTGCAGAGTCGATCACCTCCTACGGCACTCGATGGGGAGAGGGCAGGGATAACGGATACGAGAGCGCCTCCACTCCTTCCCCTAGGCCCGCTGGTGAGCATCTCTCTCTCTCTCTCTCTCTCTCTCTCTCTCTCTCTCTCTCTCTC